>JAODJW010005760.1:11098-52493 GCA_026777045.1 Hyperopisus bebe | reverse complement strand
TAAACTGGTATCGATCAATATCAATACCAACATTATTATCGATATTATCGATACTTGGATCGATCCGCCCACCACTACTGAGCTGAAGAGCAGAGTGCACAAGAGATGGCCTAGGATCCTGGATGATCTGGAGAGATTCTGCAAAGAGGAATGGACTCAGATGCCCTGCTCTGTATTCTCCAACCTTATAAGATGGAGACGGAGGTTGTACAAAGTATTAAAAGCAGGGGTGCCAATAATCGTGGCACATGTGTTTTTGTTAAAGATAATTCTTTCATTATGAAGGTTTTTTTTCTTGGAATAAATTTATGTTAATGAAAGGTTGGATTTTTCTCAGTCTTTCAGTGTGACATGAAACTGCTTCACCAGAAGGTTGATTTTTTTTCTAACCCTTTATACAAATCTTTACAAGGGGTGCCAATAATTGTGGAGGGTGTTGTTTTTATCTATATTTTGTATGTATTGTCTGTCTTTCTCTTTTTCATGACTCCTTTGCTATCACATATCTGTATGTCAATCATGTTCTCAGTATTTACCTGTCCTGCTTGTTTATTTTAATATCTGCTAACCCATCTGCCCCTCCGATTACCTGTCTGTCTATCTGCCCTGTGAAGTGTCCTATCAAGAGCAAACAGGAAGCTATTCTGTTAGATGTTGTTGTTAATCTGTGACGTTGCAACACAGAAAATAGGGTTTTAGAAGGGGTTGCTGTGGAGGTGGGGGGTGGTGGTGATGGTGCCAGGGGTGCTGGTAGGGGGGTAGTGGGTGGGGGTGATGTCTGTGAACTCACGTCTGGATGGGGGATAGCATACTGCCCCTGGATGGTGAATGTCTGTAAAACACAACAGAAACAGTTTGAGGTTACAGTATAGTTATAATAGTCTTTTCAGCAGTCTGTCATCATGGTCTGAGAGATTTTACATTTTATATGATGCAGCCTGGCTGGTTATACCACAAAAGCAAGCATCTCACAGAGTGAAATATAAGATCAAAGCATACAGTACCTCCCTAAGAAACACAATAAAACCCTTGCTTTTCAGCATCATGGTGGATTACCTGATGAATTAAGTTTTTAAAAGAACTGCTAAATAATTAGTATATTTCATTGGAAAAATATGTTAAAGAATTGTAATATTTTAGTAGTAGAAGAGAACAGTCAACAATGTTTAGCAATGAAACACATTTTGTTGTTTAGTACAAATATTTATCCAAAGTGAATAAAATAGCAGGCAGCAGGATGGCTTGGTGGTCAGCACTGCAGCCTCACATCTCCAAAGGGTGTGGGCTGAATTTGGGTCCTGGTTCTGTGGCTTGTGTTTTCCCCGTGTTCCCGGTGTTGTCCTAGTGGACAATGTCTCCAAAATCCTATCCAGGGTGCAGCCCAGTAATTGTAATTGGTTTTGTAACTAGCAGCTGTTTGAAGAGGCCAAAAAGCTGAACTGGAACAAAATCCAGCTGCCTCTGGCACATGAGACCCAGAACTGTCCACCCTTAAAACAGAGAAGCAGAGGGAGGAACAACCAATTTGTATCATTACCAAGCAGCCTTTAGGGTGTAAGACAGTGTTTGACTTCATTTTGCATATCCCTCGGTTGTTTTATATGATCATTGAAGTGATCAGCGATGATCTGCACCAGTAAATAAGTATTTCTTCCAGCCTCTCACAATACATGTACTTCAAAGCATTTTCTCTAATTTTGATATAATAACAACCAATACTTTAATAATCCCCGTGGGGAAGTTGTATTTACACCTCTCTCAACTTGCTCTTTGTAGAGTAAGCTGTTTGTGAAGGGCAGCCACCCATAGCAGCACCCAGGGAGCAGGGGGTTAAGGGCCTTGCTCAAGGACCCGCAGACATGCTGAGGCTGGGTTTGAACCGGCAACCTTGTGATTACAGGCACACAGGCTTAACCCACTGAGCCACACGTTGCCCCCGAGCCACATGCTGCCCCCTATATGTTATGGTGAGTTTACCCAATTATCTTAGTTGTAGTGTATCCAGTCAGTCCACAACTTCACTGTGAGCTCAAAATCACACTAAATAATACAAGAATAGCATCCAGTGGGAGCACTCAAAGCTCTCTGTATCTTCTTCTTTGCAGTAACTTGGGCCTTGTAGGTTTACACTCCATCTCCAAACACCAACATGTGTCGCTGGTTCTAGGCTTCATTCATTGGCTATCAGCTGGAGTTCAAGTAAATTAAGGACCTTCATACTAGTATGTAAGGTAGCCATGCTGTACCACTATATATAGAGGAGTTTGGCTGACCCTGCACTCCCCAAAGTCACCTGGATGTACGTATATCTTGTATATGTTTTTGTGTCAACTGTATTATGAGGCCATTGTGGATGTATCGCTTGAGCTCTGTAGAAATTCAATGCAATATCAAGCTAAGAGCCACTCTGCTTTCATGTAAATAAATTCATAGTGATGAAGCTCTTTATGTTCTGGGCAACATATAGACTAGAGAGGGAATGGCCCTCTGTACTGGGATCGAGCCCTCTCTACTGGGCGCAAGCTTAAATGAGTACCTTAGGACCTGCAGACCATATCTCAGGCATGTCCTGGTGATTCAAAAGAAAATCAAATTAGACTTCCAATCCCAAGGCGTACTTCAGTAGCATAGCATTCTAAAAATAGTTTTATCACAGTTTTCAGAAAATAAAATGTGGCTTGAAATTATATTGTATAATAAACAAACATCCATGACAAAAATTCTCATGACAGTGAAGACTATAGTTGCAGTGTAGTGAACAAATATTGAAAAGCTGTCACATTTACATAAATATAGGTTCTTATGTTTTAATTAAAAAGAGACAAACACTCACTGATGAGGGCTGAGGCTGTGCTAATAAAGCAGGGGTCCCTGCTGACCCCAGAATTGTGTCTGTGCGCATCTGTCCTCCAGCAAAAAGGATGGGTGTTGATGTGGACTTGGGGCGATAAGGAATGGTTGCACCTTTGGGTGGAGACTGAAGACAGGGAGGAGCATTACAGACATACACACTGAGCCCAATACAGTCAATCCAAACATCTGTACCATTATCTTATATCCATTTATTCATGTAACTGATTGTTAATGTAGAATGATCATAAAACTTTACATTGTTGGTATATTTATGGTTCAGTGGTCGCCATATGATGTGTAGGTCAATAAAACCAGAAGGTGCCCACCTCTAGCATGACTACACAGATCTGCTTCACACATTGGATAATGGCTTCTGGGGAGCCTGAGATGGTGACTGCTCTTTCTGTAGAGTTGGGCAGCATGTCGCCTGCCACCTGAACTTGGGCCCCTGTGGTCTAACACAGAAATTGGAAATTTGGGTTCACTTGTGCTCAAAGACACAACAGCCAGCAACGTTTCTTTTTAACCAAAGGTCAACACCATCATGGTGAATGGTGAATTTAAAAAATGTAGCCTACATAGTTTTTTTTTTGAGTGAAAACATAGACAGGATACAGACACAGATGAGTCTTGCCATGGACACATTTGTTTGGGTACAGACAGGTTGACAGTCCGTTGAATTAAGGCTTATAAAGTCAGACAGGTGAGATAATGAAAGTTGGGCAGTTTGCATTGTTAATAAACCTACAAAACTGTTCCATCTCCTTACAGCAGCTGTTGCTATAGCATTACTGCTTCATCTTAGTAGCACCTTAGTATATTAGTAAGGAACAGCACTGCAGCAGAGACCCAGCCCACATTACCACAGGAATGGGTATTTCTCGCATTTCTATAGATATCATGGGTGATTATACTATGAGAATTCATATTTTCCACAGGTTTAAACATGTTTAACACTCTGTTTCCTTAGGTACTAGGTGCATCTAAATCCCAATAAAACGTATCGGCAGTTTTTTGTCAACATGGCAAAGTACAGATGCTACCTCTCTGATCTCCTTGATTTTGGATCCTCCTTTGCCTATGAGTGAACCGCATTGGCTGGCTGGAACCACCAGTCGTAACGTCACCGGAGGCTTGCTGGTCACTGTGCTGTTTGTCATGGATGCATTGATCTCCTGCCAGGACAAATTGGGTCACAAACACCAGGACATGCATTCATAATTGCACTCTGGAGGTGTTATTCCGGTGCTGGTTGTGACTGTGTTCATAATTGCATGGGAATGGCCATCGTTGTGCTGTAACCCATATCTGTGCTCTATGATATGTTTATTCACCAGCTTTTGGGCAAAACTGTCATATGTCACAGGCCATCTCTACCCATCATCCACAGGTTCTAATGTATTAACAGAGAACAAAGCGCACTGCACAGGTTCTAATGTATTAACAGAGAACAAGGTGCGCTGCACATGTTCTCATGTATTAAGAGAGAACAAAGCACACTGTAAACAGGTTCTAATTTATTAAGAGAGAACAAAGCGCACTGCACAGGTTCTAATGTATTCACAGAGAACAAAGCGTGCTGCACAGGTTCTCATGTATTAAGAGAGAACAAAGCACACTGCACCTGCCAAAAGCTTCAGGAAGAAATGCTCCCCAGACTGATAAACGCAGCATAAACTGTAGTTTCATAGATCATTATATTTGTAATTTGGGATGTTCAATAGATGTTCAATTGGGATGTTCAATAGATGTTCAACATTGGTTCAATGTTACAGTACAAGTAGCATTCTGTGTGTGAGTTTTAACAGCACTTTACTGGCACAATAGGTTTGCTCATATACATATACACAGTTATTTATGGGAATGAATATCTAATGATCAAGTCAGTATGCACTTTGAAGTATATAGAAGTGGATGGAGCAGAAATACAAATAGTGGGTGGGAAAAGTGACTGAAAAATTACAATGATAAGAGACATTGCATGGGGGAGAAAAGGCTATTTTTGTGCCTTATTTGAGTTCGGATTTTGCTGTTCTGCTTCTCCAAAGGCAGGCTTGGAAGATTCCATGACTCCAGGCTGTAACTGCACAAGGATGCCAATGGCTTGACATGCCATCAATAAGCAGACGTATCACCATTGCATGGGGTTGTCTACAAACTTGAAGAGTTTTACAAACCTTGGAGGTAAAAAAGAAGAATGGACACGATAGCACTTGGCCCTGTGGGGCTTTAGTGCTGAGGGTTAGCATGTCTAATGTTTATCTTACATTTACATATGCTTTTTCCTGCCCACAAGCGCACTCAGCTGAGACAGTTCGTTTTGTAGGAGCTCTTAAGACAGTCCACAATCAGGATTCTTTTGTGTGTGTCCCTGGCAGTGCAGATATTAGAGCTTGAAATCTAGACCCACACTGAGTGCATTGTCCATTAACCTGTAAACTCTGCAGTCAAACTGACTTAGTTTGTTATCCAAAAAGTACTCATCTATAGACTGTGTGCTTCTCCTCATTTGTTGTTTTTGATTGTCTCCATGCTTTTCCATGCTGCGCCTGGGTCATTGGCTGAGAAGTGGTTTGTAACCTTTCAGAAGTTCTGTTTATCTGCTCTGATTTCCTTCTCCAGTTGGTACTTTGCTGTTTTAAAGAGATCTTCATCTTGTTTTCCTTGCCTGAGCTGTGCTATAAACCATACTTTGTCTTCACTCCACTTGTAGGAATCCACCTGGCCGTATGTGTCAATGTATTCACCCAGGTTGCCAGTTTCATTCTTAAAAATATTGCAGTCTCTGAAGTCAAAACAGCACTGTAGCTTTTGTATGGCTTCGCTGGTCCATCTTTTCTTTGTCACAACAACAGGTTTGCAGAGTTTAATTTTCACCTGCATATTTACCTTTGTCTGAAGGCACATCTGATGTCCTGCCTGTATTTCTGGGGTTATTGACTGGTTTTGCTTTGTTGAATTTTTTCAGAATGATAAAATGGAAAGTTGGCTTCGTCCATTCTGCCTTGATTATCTGCACACAGGCAAATTAGGAGGTGAATGTTGAAGAGGAATAGAAGGGCTAACAGTCAAAAAAAAAGGGGTTGAGGTCAGGGGAACACTGTGGCATAATTACATTTATTAATGTAATAAATGATTCCACCCCCTCTTGATTTCCCTCAAAAATCTTCGACCCACACTGTAGAGCCAAAAGCCAAGCAGTAGTGCTGTGGTGTCCACAATGGGCACACTGGTCCAGGTTTCTGTGAAGCGTAAGGTAAATGAGGGGAAAATGCTTGTTTTTGGTTTAATCGTGAGATTTCATTTGTCCAGCTTTCTGCACAAAGAGCACAGCCACAAAAAAATCCAGTGGTGTGCATTGTCCTTGCTTCCAAAAGCAAAAAAGGGATAAAATTGCAGTGCTTTTAATTAGAATATCCAACCTTGTTTGTGGATAAAACATTGGAGCACAGATTTATGTCTCTAAATTGGCCAGATTGTGTGTGTGCGTGTGTGTGTCTGTATGTAGGCATATGCTCTGCAAAATACTCATCCATCCATCTCATCCAGGATACCTCATCCCTTGTGTCCTGGGCATCCTGGGATCAGCTCCCAGATCACCACAGGTCTATGCAGTTTATTGATCGAGTTAGTTGTGTTTCCCTTGCACCCATTGCTTTATCTTTTTTAGATGTGCAATTCTGTATTGCATCCACTAGCCAGGACCCAGTTAGCCTAAGTGCATGTTTTTCGACTGCAGCAAGGAACCAGCATATCTCAAGGAAACCCAATAATAGGGGGAAATCATCAGCTCCACACACACATACACACACATGCACACACACACAGGTTTGTAATTATATATTTGTGGGGACTCTCCATATATTTCTATGGGGAAAACTCTAATCACAAAATGATGTCCTTAACCCCAACCTAACCTTAACCATAAGTAAACCAAACAAAATACTTTTGGCATTTTTAGTTTTTTGATTATATTTACAGAACTTTGTGGGGACCTGGAAAATTGTCCCCACAACGTCAAAATAACAGGATTTAATTACATTGTGGGGAACATTTGGTCCCCACAATGTAATATAAATATAATTCACACACACGCACATGATTTGAACCCCCAAACCTGGCAGTGTGAGGCACCAATCACCCATTATTTTTCATTCTGTTTAATACAAAATTCTACAGATTTTGCAAATACCGTTTGGTTCTGAAACCTCTTCAAAAGCTGTTTATCTGTAAGACTGGGGAGGCATGAGCATCCCTGGGTGGGGCAAGGCCAAATGAGGACAATGAGTCGTTTCACCTGTGGCTGATTACCAGTTATATAAGATCGCGTTCATGTTCTGTTGTAGTCCAACACAACCTCTTTTCAGTTTGTCCTTGTAGTAAGAAGTGTTAAAGAATTATTCTTGAATGTGCAATTTTGTATGCTGCTTATCAATGCGTGGCGTATTACCTGTATATTAATTCAAAGTATACAAAATTGCAGGAATAAGGACAGCACGTTACAAGCAAGGGATGTTATCAGAAGAGTAAAGATGAGACACTTTTAACTAGGGTGACCAGATAATTCATGTCAAGATTTGTAATTATAAGCTACCATTACAGTTAAAAGGACCTGGATTTCACTTAAGCACTAAGTTCTTACTGTGGGTTGATCGGTCAGTCTCCTATAGTCATGCATGTGCCACTAATATCAATGTGAAACAGCCGGATGAGTCTTTCAAGGAAATAATTCAGACAAAGCACAGTGTTAAAAGCCTAAAGTAGCTCAAAGTGTCTCTCCTGACATGGCTTTTCTCCAGACGGTTTTTGCTCCCTCCCAGCTCCCTGCCATACTGCAGATTTTTGCCCTTCCCTACCAGGTGCTAGGAGGGGGCAAAAAATGTGAAATTCAATTCAATTCAATTCAATTTATTTATATATAGCGCCTTTCACAACAGAGTCTGTGGATCCTGAAGGACCAGATTGGGAAACACTGAGATAGAAAGTCAATTACAGTATTTAAACACAGCATAGTAAAGATGGAGATGAAGCACAAACCTCTTCAAACTTGACCGCTATCATGGAGAACGCCTTGAAGATGGCATCTGTGGGACCCGTGATGGTGACAATCCGCTCTGGACATGAACCCTCTGAGATATTGATCCGTGCTCCACTCTAATGGCCAGGCAGGGGACAGATAGAGAGCAGACAGCAGGAAACATGAGGCAAGGACGAGAAGAGATACGGGAAACATTTAAGGACAAGTAGGAGGACAGAAAGGAACAGGAATAGAGAGGGATACTCAGTCAAATCCAGACAACTGTACAGAGCAAGGTACTGTATTCTTACAGTATACTTTTATAGAATAATTATATTAGGTTCAAATAGGTAGCATTGTAGCCTCATGCCTCTGGTGTGGTGGGCTTGGGTTCTGATCCCGGTTCTGTGTTGGTGTTTGGATGTTCTCCTCCTGTTTGAGAGTTTCTTCACAGTACTCTGCTTTCCTCTCACCATCCAATGACATGCAGTAAGGTGCTTTAAGGATGTCTGCACTGTGTGTGTGTGTGTGTGTGTGTGTGTGTGTGTGCACCCAGCAAGGACTGGTAATATTTGCAGGATGCACCCTGTCTTGTGCCCTGTGTTTTCTGGCACTTAATCATGAGTATATGATAATGTAATAATCACTTATTTGGTAATTTTTTAATAAGATTGATAGCTTTACCTCCTCCCTCATCTTTTTTACCGTTTCTCCTTTCTGTAAGCAAAGAATATAGAGCAAAGTTGAACATAGTATCTTTCCCAATCAAACTGATGTAATCCAAAGCACTTAGAAATGGCACACTCGTACCTTTCCAATTATGCTTCCAACTTCCTGTAGAGGGTGAGAAAAAAGTAGAACAAACATTAAGAATCAACAAGACAGATAGCAGAAGAAATGGCAGGAGAGAAATCAGGAGGGAAAACTGCAGTAAACAAATAGCAGGAGAAATATGGGAGACAGTATGAAAAAGATAATGGAAAGCAGACCTTTCCATGCATCAGCAGCCGTATGGTCAGCATGACATTCAAACCTCCATCTAAAATCTTCCCATCCTTAGTGCTGAGGTTCATGTTGACATTCATAGTCATGTTCATGTTCACACCAGACGTGGCTCTGCAGGCCAACCACCTGGTTTCACACAGATGCACCCTGCAAGCATAATGACAAGAATCATGTTCTCATGAAGCAGTCATACACACTGTGCACAAGACCATAGACAGCAGTACAATATAGAGTCTCAGATATCTATTTAGGTTGGGAGCCAATGAGCACCAGGCAGAGGATTATCCATCATGGGGCACCAACCTATCACAGGGCACACACACACACTGTGCATGCCTACAATCTAGCATCTCCAGTTCACTTTAGCATGTTTTTGGGCCATGGCAGAAAAACCAGGGAAACCTGACAGCCACGTAAGGAAAACAGGCAAACTCCATACAAGTAAAGCCAGGGTACAAACTCAAACCGTGGGCCCAGAGGTATGATCTACAGTGCTAACCACTGCACTATTGTGCCACCGTCAGTCCTCAGACAATAATGATGTTTTATATGATGAATAGAAACTCTACACCAAAGTTTCTTCTAGCAAGTAGGACCTGTGCGATTATGATTGAGATGTTAAAAACAATCCTGTGGCATCTTCCATGTTTGGAATTGGCTAGGAGTTGGATTACACTGGCCTCCACAGGATTAGCAATTATCCCACACTGTTGATAATTACCCTAAAAGTTTTTTGATGACCCAGCACTACTGGTAATTATCTAGTGATCACAGTTATTACCCAGTTATTACTGGTAAGTTAGTACAGTTATTACCCAGCACTCCTGTATATAGCCTACAACTGCTTATATTTTTCTGTAAACCAAGGTGGCCATATACAGTGGTTCTGAGATCCATTAAAATCTCCGTTATCTACGGGATTCACTTATCCTAATTAGGGTTTGTGGTGGGGCCTGAAGCCATACTTGTGTAGATCAAAAGGTATTTATCAAACTTTTACCTTCTATAAAAAATAGCAAAAAGAATGTGAAAATTGAATTTTATATGTAAAGCATTCAGAGTAATACTAAGGCAATTTATTTGAACTTCAGTAAACGAAATTCAAATACATTCTGATATAGCATAATGAGAAAGTCATTTAGGCCTTAGACCAAACTGGAGCTACGGTTCATATAGCCATGGCTATACATCAGAAGGAGACAACCAAATAAATTGTTATAAGACATGTTTGGAAGTTTGAGTAGTTCAGCTCAGTCTTATACAGCCAGCTCTGCTATTCGTATGTGTATTTCCAAACCATGAATTGGCTCATATGCATCTCCTAAATAGGGAAAAGCAGTGGAATAACATGCCTGAACATACAGGTCGAAGGAGGAATACACTTAATACTCAATTAGCTCAGTTAGCTCATGTGCTTTAATTTGAAAGCGCGAATTTTTAGGAGTGCAATAAAAAAATCGATTTGATCCAGGAAATTTTCAGTCAGACCATGCGATCATGTACCTGGATGTGTATGAGCAGTGGCAATTCCACACCATTTTAACTGGCGGGGGGGTTACATGCATTTCGCCATAATGTCCTCCAAGTATAGATTGCCAGCATTAAGAAGCAAAAGACAATTTTTAGAACCGATAATTTATTTAGGCAACGCTTTGCAGTTACATTTTAAAGTTTTTCTAAATATGTAACTCACTCTGATTTCTTGTTTAGACTGTCTTGCTTCCAGAAGCTTGATTTTTTTTTACTGCTGTTAAGTAAGGGGGGGGGATACATGTT
Organism: Hyperopisus bebe; assembly: GCA_026777045.1. NCBI lineage: Eukaryota > Metazoa > Chordata > Actinopteri > Osteoglossiformes > Mormyridae > Hyperopisus > Hyperopisus bebe. The sequence continues at coordinate 41,842 of JAODJW010005760.1, read as the reverse complement.
GTCATGGGGGCACTACCCCCTCACCCCCGGAACCGTCCTTGTGTATGAAAGAGAAAGATTAACACCACTACTAATTTTCACAAAGTATACTCCACTGCAATAAGGATATTATTGGTGAAATTTCAGGTGTTCGATGTAAAAGTAGTTTTAAAGTAACTCAGTTACTACTGAAGTACAAATTATGAACAAATATAGTTATTACTTCAGATAAAAGATGCTTTCATTGATGATGAACAAACAAGATGTTCGTGACTTCTTCCTTCAGTAATTCACAAAGGCTTACAAAATTGGATATAGTAACTTATGTAGTAACTGCTTGATAAAGCATGCATATGTATTAATTAGTCATGAATTAACATGAGATTAACATGTAACTAAGACTTTGTGGTTAATTAATACATACATGACAGTATAATGCTATATTATTTGGCCCCATCATGTAAAGTGATACCAAACTTACAAAGGCCAAAAGTCTTGTGTTTTCTTTGGTTACCTGTGGTTAAGGTTAGAGGAGAGTAGGAGTTAAGGTAGTTATTGTTGGGATGAGGGTTTTTCCCATAGAAATGAATGGAGAGTCCCCACAATGATATGAATACAAACATATGTGTGTGTGTTTGTGTGTGTATGTGTGTTTGTGCATGTGTGTGTGTGATGTTATAGCAGACATGCCCATACTCATGGATTAATGGCCATGTAGCTTGGATGCAAGATGCATATGAAGGGCAGCGCTGTGCAGACATGGTGGCTAAGATTTCTCTGGACCCTTCAGTACAAAGTTGCCTTTGTATGCATCTGCAAGTCTGTCTGCTGGGAGCAGAGAGCCCGTGGCCCCTGGCCTTGGCTGCTGGGGCTTTATTAGAGACAGTCACACAGTCATCACTTGATCCTGAGCCCAGCAGAAAACAAACAGCTCCTCTTTGTGTCTCATCTAATTATGGACTGTCATGCAAGCTCCATTTAGCGAGGACAAATGCTTGGACCCACTGTGGAGTGTAAGCAAGTAAGCATGTGAAGATCATGTCACTGTCCCAAACCCTTCTACTAAGAGGCCGGGAGCTGAATCAGGTCTATACTTTGGACACACTGTGTTCTGCCACTGCTCCATCCTTCGTAGCAGTTCTATGACCCAAAACACTGTGCTCTTGCTCTTTTGGAAAACAGGAACAGGCAACAAACAGCAAGGAGGCTGCTGTGGAGTCTTGCTATTTGAATTTCAGGGTGAATTTCAAATGGTGATGAAAGGCATTCATTAATTCAGAGCCCATTGCTAATCAGAGTGCTAATTATATGTTAGACGCGCTTTTAAAAAGCTGTTTCCAGAAATACCCAGCAAAACAGGGCTTTTGTTAAAACTCATGAAGGAAAGTCAGCTGCACAAATCCTGACTGGAAGGAGGGATCCTGCAGAATGCCTGAGCCATCAGGTCTTCAGAGCTTATGACCCACTGTGATGGCTTACACAGCAGCTACCTGTAAAGGTTAATGGAGTGCATCCTATTGGCAGTTCTCTGATTATGTAAATAATTAATAAACCAATCAGATTTCACCTCTATTATTATTTAAGGCTTAGTCTTTTAAATACATTCTCAGATTAGTACAGGGCAAATGCTTCCTGAAGCAGTAAATGTCAACAACAATATGGTGTGTAAAACATGTTCTTTTTTTAATGAAAATTAAATAATCCAAATGTATTATTCTAACAAAAATGTTAAACATGAAAGATTATTCCATTTTAATCATAATGATTAACAGTCATTGCAATAAATCTGCAGAAGTGGACCCCCCATATTGGCAAAATCAACTGAGGAGGACCCCCCCCCCCCATATCGACAACATCTAACATTTAGTTATATGTCATTTGACTTATTGTGAAGTATAGCACTGTTGCCTCAAAACACAAGGGGTGTGGTATTGACCCTAGTCTTTGCCGTGTGTGTATGTGTGTGTGTGTGTGTAGGCATATGTATGTGTGCATCTGGCGTTTGCATGACCTCCCACATCCTACAGTCCAAAAACATGCAGTTTGACTAATCAGTCTGTAAATTGCCTGTAGTGAATGACTGTGTGTGTATGACAGAGAGAGATGTGATGGTCCCATCTTGTCCTGGATGTTCCCTCTGCCCTCTGCAGCTTGGGATAGCCCTCAGGCCCCAACCCTGACTCTGTGTAGGATAAGTGGTTAGAAGATAGATGGTTGATTATTTAAGCAAGTAGAATAGACTGAAGTGTTTATTATAAAATTTACTTCAACACAGGGAGTAAATCGCAGAGGGCCTAACCCTTCCTGGAGTGTTTTTTTTTTCATGTTGGGTTACAGTGCCTGGCCCATGACTCTCTCTCATACGTAATTCTGCCCACCGGGTCCCTATTCCCTGTGTCTACTCATAAAGGCAAATAAATCTGAAGGCTTGCCAGTGTATTACACCCCCAAGTCCTCCTTTGCAGTTCTGTTCCATTCCAAACTCCCAATTTCACGCGTTTCTGTTCCCTAGTGGGCCAGACTTCCACTCTATCAGCAAATGCTAGAATGTATGGACCTCACCTGTTCTACTTGTGTCTGAGGCAGTTTCCTCTAATGTGATACACTGTGATTCAGCTCTGAATAAACCCTGTTTAGATCCAAATGTTTCTTGTAACATTTTGAAATCACTGCAAAAGCCATCCAAGCCTATAGGTAACTGAACCTGATCATCACATCTTAGAATGGAAAATATTACATTAATAGGCAGCAGTTTTGACAAGAGTATACATACATTTATGACAGCTTTAATGATTTTTGGCCAATTTGCTCCTAAATTTGAGCCGTACTGGGGTCTGAATCCATGCCCCATATCATAGACCCCTGAGCTGTATTTCTGATTTAAATTGTGTTTTTGTTACACCTATGTCTGAAGAAATTACACAGAATAAGGCTAAATTGTGTCCCTGGATGGAACCTTACCAAGTCATGCTGATATGCTCTTGTTCCCAAGCCTTTTTGCTCTTCTGCTGTCCTGACTAAAACACCAGATGAGGCACATATGCTACAATCCGTCAGCCCTGTATGGAGTCAGCTAAGTGTATAGTACATTCTGGGTGTAGCATCTTAAAATATGAGGTGAAGGAGCATTAACACAGGCTAGTGAGCCAGCAGAGGAGACACATGTTTAATATCTCGTTAAAAGCCCATCTGGTATAGTAGCGTATCAGTATGGCAGCTCTTAGGTGATCAGTGTGCTTCCACCCATCTGACCCCTCAAGATGTGCTCTCTGATTGGTTAGTGACCCCCATCTTTGTTGCTAGCTTATTCCCTAATCCTGAATAGCATTACCTACCATCTGTGCTCAAATCAGAGGAGTTCAGTGCTATGTACACTAATACAGCACCTGCGTTAGTGTGGTCCAGTCACATAATATGGTTAAAGGTAATAATGTAAGTCTACTAATGGCTGAAAGTGAATTATTACACAGTATCTGTATCAATGTGTCCTGTTACAAAGCACAGTACAAATGTTTACACAGCTAACTATGTATGATTTCGTATTCAGTCCACTTTTAAATCGAAAATGAGCTCAATAATAAATGCTCGCTTAAAGGGTCACTATTTACTGCACGTAATGATATACATGGACTTGGAAGGAGGAACATTTAATCCATGCCAATAAAAACACGCAACCAATTACATTTAGTACGGTTTGTAGTGCTGTTAAGGCTCAGCAAAATTGTAGAACGTGAAATGAAATTGGTGTATAGTTCAATGATGACAATCTAGGAACATGAAAATAAATACTACAGAGTGTATGAATTTCTCTATGTAGATGATACCGTACAGGGATACTAGGTTGCCCATTATTGGAGTTCAGGCAGATGGATGTCAGCACATTTATTTACCCCAGATTCCAGTGTTTTACATAATATAGGGGTTACATAGCTGTTACCTTTTTTCAGTAGTGTGACCAACACCATGATTTACTAAGATATTAAAATCATACGGATTACTGTGACGCAGATTGGATGGTGCAGAGCTGCAAACAGCCATCCAGCTACCCATTTCCATAACTGCATTTTCAGTGCAGCTTGGAGCTTTTCACGAGGTACAAGGAAGGGCATACTGCACACACACGCACACATATGCGCACACACACGCACGCACACACACACACACACATACGTGCACACACACACGCGCACATACACACAAACACACAAATGGCTATTTACTGTACATTTATTGTTCTTACCACAATTACAACACCAATGACTCTCCATTGTGATACATGCTACCCATAGTAGAAAAATTGGTCATTTTTCATTTGGATATTATTTAAAGCTATTTTTGTCAGTTTTCAGACTTGAAAATATAAAAATAAACTCATTCAGGCATGCAAATGGCTCCCGTGGTGTCTCTAGTTACACTCCTTTGTAATATCACTTTTAAAAGTCTCTTAATTTAATAATTTTATAATTTCATTTACATATAGTTACACGTACTAAATCATCAGCATGTTCCCCACGTGTAGTTGTGTGTTACAATCTCCTTGTCCACTGCATCACAGAAGGAAGAATCAGTGTCAAATGGGACTTCTTGTCGGTGCTCACTTCCTGTGCTGCTTCATTAAATAAATGCAGAGAACAGTCACAGCAGTGCTAAATCCAGAGGATTTGCCTGCTTAGTGTTAAAACCCTGACCTATTTACTGCACCCCTCCCCCCAGTACACATATCATTAACCTCAGAGCTGCAGGGGAGCTCCAGCAGAAATAGTGAAAGACACATTGCGCTTTAAAATAGAACTTTCATCTGACAAGTTCTTGCAATGATACAAGTATACCTGAGAAGATTCCTCATTGCTGTGAATCAACATCAAACAATGGAATAATTCAAAGAATATCACAATACCATAAATAGTAACTACGGACTCTTATACAACTCATTGTCATTGTTCAATTTCCTTTGGACAGTAACAAGAAAAGCAAGAAGTACAAGAAAAAAGCTTTTTCTGTGGTTCACTATGTTAACAGATTTTACTCTTCAGTATACAAGAGACTTCTCTGGAAAAGTGACCAGACGAAGCCAGAAGAACATTCTTGATTAGTGCCTATTTCACAGATAACCATTGCTATTCTAGTTTGTCACCATAAGGAGGATGGGCAGCGTGTGCCAGGTGTCCACACTGCTCCATCACAAGATGACAAATACTGGCCCTCTGTGAAAGTTTTCATGTGACAAAGATCAAGGCTTCGCCTCCACTTTTAGCAGTCGGCCAACAAGCATAATAGCAACAACAGCAGCAATAATAATAGTATTAATGATATTTTTATAGTGTTTGCTTTTTTCTTTTGAAAACATGTTTCTGGGTAGTATCTTCTCATCACTGCCCAGTACGAACAGAGTAAGAAGATGATGCACTTAAGACTTTCATCCCTGATGCATGAAGTAAGAAAGTGGCACTGACCTTGTGTGTGAGTGTGTTCCAGATCAACCCAAGCCGTACTCCCAGTGTGAGCAAGCAGCGTGAGGCAATGCAAAGCAAGAGGCCAGCACAGTACCGTCCCCCTGTGTGGTGGCTAGATCCTCAGTGCACACAGATGGCCCAGTGCCCTAAGCCCAGAGGGAACAAGTGGGCTGCCTGCTCCCTCCCTCCTCCCTCCCTCCCTCCCTCCCTCCCTCTCTTTAAAGCCGGTAGATAAGCCTGAGTCAGCCTGGGACTCAGCCTCTCCACCCAGCCACCTCCATTAGTCACACATGAGCACAGTTCCTCAAAACCGCTGGAGGGACTAAGGGCAATAACTCAGTTCTGCCCCACAGGTTGGAGATGGTACTGCGCGGCAGGGGTGATTGTCACGCATTTTACTCACACACATACAGTTGAATGCCCATAATATTGCACTCACTCACTCACACACACACAGCTTAACAGTCACAATCACAGTATTATGGACAAACACACACAGATACACACGCAGCTTCAGAACCACACTGTGTGACAGTTACACACACAATAGCTGGAGATGCAGCACAGATGCCTCCACATCCGGAAGAGCTGACACATAGCACATATAGCCCATAATTAGGTGCCCATCTCACCCCTGAGCTGTAATTAATAGGCCGCTTCTGCTCCACTGTTTCATTTGCTTTGGCTTTTAATTGCTCAGCTGAGTTTGTCCGCCTGCACAGTGGTGGAAAGAGGAGTGGAAACCACACCAACCCACCCACCTTAAGTCGCATGGCTGTGCTCTTCACGTGAAGCCAGGTACACCTGCATGAACTCAGAAACACTTACGAGTTTAGTTGTTCACAGGGGCCATACACATGGATTTGTGTTCTGATGAGTATTGTATGAGCATGACAGTTCACTAAATTAAAAACAAATAAAATGGAGTGGAAACTGTAACCCTCTACTCAACCTGGACACAAACCCAGAAAACATATGGCACTGGGTATTAAACACCCAAGATGGGATGTCAGCCCATCACAAGGAATGCAGTCACATGCAATGGGAAATTCACAGACACCAATTCACACAGCTGCATGTTTTTGAGGAGGAAACCCATACAAATACAAGGAGAATGTGCATATTCTGCGCACACACACAGCCAGGGTAGCAACTGAACCCCAGAGTTCTGAAGCTGCAGCAATTATTACAGAGAGAACTTTGTTTTTCCAGTATCTTCAAATTTATCTGTATTAAAAAGACAAGTATTATTAAAACAATGATACACTACTTGACAGTATTAATTGCTCTGAATGCCCTTAGATGGACTAGAATCCTATCTAGTAACCCCCAGCCCTGTGCCCTCTGCTGCTTGGAACATACTCCAGCCCGCCCATGACCTTCACTTGGAGAACCTTAAGAAGTTGGACAGATGGATAATTGCTAGGAAATATCCCATCCATCCATTTTCCAAACCGCTTATCCTACTGGGTCGCGGGGGGTCCGGAGCCTATCCCGGAAGCAACGGGCACGAGGCAGGGAACAACCCTGGATGGGGGGACACCCCATCGCAGCGCTAGGAAATATTGGCCACATATATCACTTTCAATTTAAATCTGGATTGGAGAAGTTTCCTTTCATGAACTAGTTCCTCACACAGTTGCAGACTAATTCTTACACTGGGTATGAAGTAAATAAATGTACAAATCTCTAATCCTCAGACCACGGATAAAGACCACAGTGTGTTGGAAATGTATTTCTCAGATCAGGGGTGGGCAATCTTATCCAGAAATGGCCTTTGTGTTTGCAGGTTTAGATTACTAATTAAAGGACTGACTGGCGGAAAAGTCTTCACCCCTGGGTTTGAGCAGCTGACATAAGGGTTATCCCAGAAAGCATACACACTGGCCCTTTGCAGACAGAACACCGGACTGGATTGGACACCCCTACCCTAGATCATCCGATTTGAGGTTTTGTTGTCATCACTTTGGTCTTAGGCCCACATTTGATGCACAGTTATGTTTTTAAAAAAAGAATTCCACTGTCAGTTGAGAAGTATGTTCAATTGATAGTCAGTGTACTATCAGTATCTGTGCATCAAAGGACACTCATCCATCCCCATGTTTCTGCATGCCCTGTAAGCCTTGGAGAATTAATATGTAACATGAGGATAGGAGGCAGGAAGTAAGACCTAACTGCAGGGAATGGGTTTGTTGACACAGAGTATCACGAACGATTTCAGAGTATCACGAACACCATAGCAAAGTGCAGTGTTTCCCAATCCGGTCCTTGGGGACCCACAGACAGTCCATGTTTTTGCTCCCTCAGGTTACCTCCGCTACTTTCAAAATAATGATTTTCTCAGATAATGCATGGAGCACTCATGCAAAAGTAGTGGAGGTAAACTGATGTTTTTAAACATATACTACATAAACTTGAAATGAAACAATCATAAACTTGCAAAGGATTCAATATTTAAGATTCTTTATCCATCCCATGCATCGTCATACACGCACAGCACTTGCTAAGTTTTATTTCCTGTGACAAAGTAAAAATGTTTCAGCAAAACTTACTGATCTGCTTTCGGGAAATCTGATCAGGAGGACCCCCCTGCCTTTAGCCCCCCCACTGAATTTTTTTGCCAACATTTTAAAATACTGCCAGTGTACCTCAAAATGACATTTTGAAAATACCTTATATCACAGCATACTGTCTGGATGGCTTCATGGTATGAAAAATTTGATACCAGCCAATCCTAATCTCAACCCAGCTGACTACTGTGTTCCTAGCGATGTGTTGAATTGCATGTGTATAACATGTAATGTGAATATTGATATCACACCCCCCAGCCCTAAGTTCAAGTAATAAAACTTGGGCTGAACATGTGGCAGGGGGTCTTGCTAGAGGAAATGCAGGAGTATTATGCCACAGGTAACTGATCACACAGGAAAGGAGATTGCAATCTGAGCTTGAAATAATCCAATGACATTTGGACCTTAGACCTTAGAACAATAAAAAATACTGTTTATTGGATACAAGGTGTGGCGGCTCAGTGGGTGGTACCATGTCCTCACGCTCCTAGGATCATGGATTTTATCCCCGGCTCCAGCTGTGTGGTGGAGTGTTGGGGTGTTCTCTTGGTGCACTGGTTTTAAGGCAATTTGTGTCTGTAACTTGACCGTGTGTGAGTGTGTGTCCTTTGGTAAATATACTGTCCATAGTGTCTCCTGGCTTTTTTTCCTGTGCTTCCAGGATCTCCCTAATGTCACCCAGTCTGCACACTCATTTACATGCATTTAGCAATTTTAATGCCTTGCAAATAGTCCGTAGGGTGTGCAAACTACCTCAGCACAATCCCGGCTATCTGCAAGTGATTTATGTACAAGCATCACAGTCTGTGTGTATGTACCACACAGGTTCAGTGGTACCTATGCATATGTACCATATGGTTCATAAACCACATTTCTCAAAGTTTCTTGAAGTAGGACATATGGAAGTATGCCACTGTCTTATAGCACCACCTATTGCATATAACTTAGAATTACATGAAAAATTATGTCCTTACATCAGGCTCAAAGCCAGAAATAAATTTCTTGGTGGGTCGGGCAACTCTACCGATAAGTCCCCCTTGGTAGATGCTGGTGTAAATCATGCACAGTAAAATTTCTGTACTTTTCACAGTGAAATAGTCTCAGGTTTTATGTGTCTGCAACTGTCATTCATCTTGACTGACAACTGCCTTCCAGCTTTGGTGTTTCCACTCAGCTCATCTTTATCAAATTAAGTTTGATGACAAGCATAAAATGAGAGCAGTGAGTGATGTGTGCCTTATGAGACCTAGGCTCAGAGTGAAACTGGAGCTGAGTAGAGCTCTTTGCCGTTATTGGCTCCTGTTTGATGTACTTAATGTGAGCTTGATTTAATTGTAAGCTTTGGCAGCATTGCCACTCAGCAAGAAACAGGCAATATTAAACAGTCAGCACTGCAATACCATATATCATAATATATTTCCAAAAACTTGTTTATGGTTAGCCACCTGTCATTTTTATGCTAACTACTACTTCTGAGGAACAAAGTAAAATGCAAGTAAGTGGGTAAGAAGCATCTAGAAAGTTTTCAGGCCCAGTCAACACAGATGTTTTGAAAGCTTCAATGGGCATGTGATTATAACAAATGTGTAGCACGAACAAAGGGTTAAGAGCATCTCCGGTGAAGAGTATCACCAGGCCATGACACTTTTCAGTGAGTTTATGATTGTGGTTGAAAGAGCAATTCACTTTATTTCATTTGTAGTCTCTAATAATGCAATATATATTACTGGCATATACTAAACTACTTTTATAATTGTATTTTTACATGCAAAACCGGAGACAATAAGGAGGAGGGTCAAGGATTGAGATAATGATTCAGCTGACAGTTCTTGCTAATTTACTTTTCTCCTGCTAGCAGCAATTGGTGACAGATGATAGAAAAAGGGTGGTGGAATTTGAGGGCAGAAAAGCAAATTTCTGTTAGAGTGACTCAATAAAAATAGGTATTGGATACTCACATTTTTAAATTAACGCTAAATCTATTCCAGAAGTTCCAAGTCGAACTTGACTGTCTAAACCAGGCTTCCAGAATAATTTCACTTATTTGAGGAACTTTGTTGTTAGCAATTTAAGTGATGTAAACACTGTAGCATTTAACAGACAGTAGATATTAATCCAGGACTCTATCTGAACTTTCAATTTTAGTTATTCCATAAGTCTTGGATGATGAATACACTGAAGGGGAACTTTTGAAACACTTGAGTCTTTGGAGGGTCTACTACCCCATTTCTCTGTACTATGCCTTACTATGTACCTCTGTACCACATTCCCACTTCCTGTGCCTGTGTGCCTGTGTACTACATCACATCCTCTGACGTGCCCCTGTATTGTCACATTTGCTTGTACTGTATATACACTATATTGCCAAATGTACTGGGACACCCCTACAAATCATTCAATTCAGGTGTTCCAATCACTTCCGTAGCCACAGGTGTATAAAATCAAGCACCTAGACATGCAGACAGCTTCAACAAAAATTTGCGAAAGAATAGGTCACTCTCAGGAGCTCAGTTAATTCAAGCATGTTACCATGATAGGCCATCTGTGCAATAAATCCATTCGAAATTTCCTTGCTACTACCACGGTCAACTGTTAGTGGTATTATAATAAAGTGAAAGGAATTGGGAACAACAGCAACTCAGCCACAAAGTGGTAGAAATGTAATATCACAGAGCGGGGACAATGCATGCTGAGGCACACAGTATGCAGAAGTCGGCAACTATCTGCAGAGTCAATAGCTACAGACCTCCAAACTTCACATGGCCTTCAGATTAGCTCAAGAACAGTGCCACTGGACTCTAGAGCAATGGAGAGTTCTCCGGAGTGACGGATCACAGTTCTCCGTCTGGCGATCCAATGGACGAGTCTGGCTTCGGTGGTTGCCAGGAGAACGGCACTTGCCTGACTGCATTTTGCCAAGTGTATAACTTGGTAGAGAGGGGATTATGGTGTGCGGTTGTTTTTCAGCGGTTGGGCTTGGCCCCTTAGTTTCAGTGAAATGAACTCTTAATGCTGCAGCATTCAAAGCCATTTTGGACAATTTCATGCTCCCAACTTTATGGGAACAGCTTGGGGGTGGCCCCTTTCTGTTCCAACATGACTGCACACCAGTGCACAAAGCAAGGTCCATAAGGACATGGATGAGCAAGTCTAGTGTGGAGGAACTTGACTGGCCTGCACAGAACCCTGACCTCAACCCAATAAAACACCTTTGGGATGAATTAGAGCAGAGACTGTGAGCCAGACCTTCTCGTCCAACATCAGTGCCTGACCTCACAAATGCTCTCCTGGAAGAATGGTCAAAAATTCACATAAACACACTCCTACATCTTATGTACAGCCTTTCCAGAAGAGCTGAAGTTGTTATAGCTGCAAAGGGTGGGCCAACTCCATATTAAAGCCCATGTATTAAGAATGGGATGTCATTAAAGTTCATGTGTGTGTAAAGGCAGGTGTCCCAACACTTTTGGCAATATAGTGTAAGTAGAGCAAATAGATAAATAATGTGTATTTGTTTACAATGACTTTAACACAATCATTTTGAATGTGTTTGTCAGTCTGGGTTTGTGCTGTCAGGCTGCTTACTGGTTTGATGTTTTTTATTTATTTGTGTATTTCAACATTCAGCAATGTCACATCATGAAATATGCATCATTTATCATGGTGTGTGTCACAAATTAGTCATTCATGGCTCCATAATGTCTTCTCAGTCTTAAGGTATCAAAGCTCATAAATACTGAATGAATGTTGACCTCTTTTGGGGGTTGTTTTGTTAGCAGCAGAAATGATTGTCAGTCTGCAGGGTGCATGGTCTCACCTTGCAAAGAGCCGAGCTGGCCCTCATACAGCTGGTCTCATTAGCAGCCTGGAGCTGAACCTGGGGACAGAGAAAACCATGCCCTTTAAGCTCCTTCTTATCAATGTTCACCCTGCTGTTTACACATATGGTTATTTACAAATTCAATACAGTGCTATGCTCCAGCATATGGTACCAGTGCTTCCCGATAATGCATACCTGCCAACACTCTTGATTTCCCCAGGTAGCACCTGATTTTCCACCCCTTCTCCAGCTGGACTCTTGATTTACCATTACTATTATTTTCCACATCTACACTTTAATGCACAACAAATTTTACTGTGCTCCAGGAGCATTGCTGACATTAATAATATAAGCATAAGCTGTGAGGCATACAAGCCCAATTCACCCCATGGTTAGAGCCATATCACACGCTGATCTGCTGACCCTCATTAGTTGTCCTAGAGCCCTGAACTGAAGATCAAAAGGGACAGATGAGATAAATCCTCCTTTACTGTATTGGATTTCCGATCTTTGCAATGCCTAAATCAATCTATTTTTTTACATCTTCATTATACACATCTCCCCTTGTGTCATTCATATTGCAAATTAAAAAAAAATGAATGCACTTCCCCAACCTTCCAGATTCTCCCTCCTGTTGGTTAGGATGAACAGATGAACACCATTACAGCAAGCTGTAGCATCACTGGCTGGACTAGTGTCTGACAGCCAAGAAGACAGCCTAAGTGTAGCATAGCATAATTTTGTCCTCAAAAGATATATTGGGGTCTCTACTAATGCAGTCCACCCCTGCAGATCTGTGACATTCCTGACCTCCATGAGGAAGACCCCACAACTTCTAACATATGTGTAAGGAACCCTGAATACTCTCATTGATATCCTGGACATCCTCCAGGGTCCCAGAGAAAAACAACTAGGGGCAACAAATCATGTCTCAAAAAATCATAGTAGGTGCCCCCCTGTCTGTTTTCTGTAAAGTGATATTAGAATATACTACAGACTTCAGTCCTGCAGAGACAGGTCCACATGCAGGGACACTGTAGAGCTAAATTGGATTGGGTGTGAGTTGCAGCACTTTCGGGGTGTTTGCTATAGTAACATGAAGGCAAGAAGGTTCTTCCTGCACTGCCCTCACCATTCAGGACAGTCCAGTCCGGAAGAGTATGCACACTGCCCTTCACAGCTCTGGATCAGTCTTACACATACACAGTAGTATATATTAAGCTACATGCTAATTTTACACACAGGCATTGTTCACAGCATAAACCATGCAGTATAAATAAGGAACTCCATGAGGCCACAGTTAAATTTAACCAGGCTTTGAGTCCACGTGATACTGACTCTGGTGCTGTTGCTGAAGGCCATGACACACTGACTCCTGTACTCTTTCTGAAGGCTGGAAGTCACACTGACTTCCGTGCTGTTTGTGAAAGCGGTGTCAAACTGACTCCCATACTGTTTCTGAAAGCCAAATCACACTGACTCCCATACTGTTTTTGAAGGCTGAGTCATACTGACTCCTGTGCTGTTTCCGAAGGCTGAGTCATACTGACTCCTGTGCTGTTTCCGAAGGCCCAGTCACACTGTGACTCCCTTGCTGTTTCCGAAGGCCGAGTCACACTGTGACTCCCGTGCTGTTTCTGAAAGCCAAATCACACTGACTCCCGTGCTGTTTCCGAAGGCCCAGTCACACTGTGACTCCCGTGCTGTTTCTGAAGGCTGAGTCACACTGACTCCCATACTGTTTCTGAAAGCCAAATCACACTGACTCCCATACTGTTTTTGAAGGCTGAGTCATACTGACTCCCGTGCTGTTTTCGAAGGCCGAGTCACACTGACTCCCGTGCTGTTTCCGAAGGCCCAGTCACACTGACTCCCTTGCTGTTTCTGAAGGCCGAGTCACACTGACTCCTGTATACTTTCTGAAGGCCAAGACTCATTGACTCCCATGCTGTTACTTTAGGCCTTGTCACATTGACTCCTGTGCTGTTTCTGAAAGCCATGTCATACTGACTCTTGTGCTCTTTCTAAATGCCTAGTTACACTGACTCTCACACTGATTCTGGATGTTGAAACATACTCACTCCTGAAGTCTTTCTGAAGGCCGTGTGATACTGACTACTGTACTCTTTCTGAAGGCTGAGTCACACTGATCCCTTGCTGTTTTTCGATGCCATGTGGCAGACTCTTATGCCTTTTCTGAAGGCCGTGTGACTCTGACTCCTGTATTTTTCTGAATGTAGAATCAGACTGACTCTTGTACTCTTTCTGAAGGCCCAGTCACACTGACTCTCATGCTCTTTTCCAGATGTTTGACAAAATATGTGTGAATCTGCCCTTGTGATAATGACACGGTGCTGAACAACTAAAAGACCTGTACCCACAATGTGATTTCCCTAACAAAATACTTTATTAACATGCAATACTGAGGGTGAGTCTTACTGTTTTATGTTTTTTTTTCTTTTGTTTAATTTTATCCAGTGAAGATGCATGTTCACTGCGGTTGTTTTAATAAATAGTGTCCTGCTGCTTTAGCTCATTTAATTAATAAAGAAATTAATGACAAGTGTAAGGTGTCACCCGTCAGGTGCTTGTGTGAAACTGCAGTAGGCATGAATCACTAGCACTGAATATTAATGACAGCATGATTAGATTTTTATTTAATTTTCATCGGCATTCTCAGTGGATCAGAAGCCACAGCTCTTCTCTTAATTGAAAGGGTAGAGAATTACATACCAGACTCTGGCAGGACGAGTTTTCACAGCTGCCTTTGTTAGTGAGTGCTTGGCTAATTGGATAGCGATGGGTTAGCAAAAGCAGTAAACTTTACATATAATTTTAAATACTTTCATCAATGTAAAAACATTTTCAGAAACTTTCAGTCCTCTTGAGAGCAACAGTGGGAAAGCAAATGAGTACTTCAAGTAAGATTGCACACAGAATCACAAAAATAAGACAAACTACTTGTTCATCAACTGTGGGAGGTGCACTATATTGCAAAAAGTATTGGGGCACCCCACCAAATCATTCAATTCAGGTCTTCCAATCACTTCCATAGCCACAGGTGTATAAAATCAAGAACCTGGGCATGCAGACTGCTTCTACAAACATTTGTGAAAGAATGGGTTGCTCTCAGGAGCTCAGTGAATTCAAGTGTGGTGATAGGGTGCCACTTGTGCACTTGGCTACTAAATATTCCACAGCCAACTGTTAGTGGTATTATAACAAAACTCAGCCATGAAGTGATATACCGCATAAAACCACTAAGCGTGAGCAGCGCATGCTGAGGCGCACAGTGTGCAGAAGTCACCAACTGTCTGCAGAGGCAATATCTATAGACCTCCAAACAAAATGTTGCCTTCAGATTAGCTCAAGAACAGTGCGTAGAGAACTTCATAGAATGTGTTTCAATAGGCTGAGCAGCTGAGCTCTACGAAATAGAGCAAGTTGAGGGAGGTGTAAAAAGAAAATTTCCCCACGGGGATCAATAAAGTATTGATTATTAAGAGGTAGCGTGTAGCTCAGTGGGCTAAGCCTGTGTGGTGATCTGGGTACTGCAATGGGTGGCTGCCCTTCATGGACAATTTTCTCCACAAAGAGCAGGTTGAGGCAGAAAGACAATTTAAGTATCAATTATTATTATGGTGTGGGGTTTTTTTTCAGGGGTTGGGCTTGGTGCCTTAGTCCCAGTGAAAGGAACTCTTAATGTTGCAGCGTTCAAAGCCATTTTGGACAATTTCATGCTCTAACTTCGTGGGAACAACTTGGGGATGGCCCCTTCCTGTTCCAACCTGACTGTGCACCAGTGCACAAAGCATGGTCCATAGGGACACGGATGAGTGAGTCTGGTGTGGAGAAACTTCACTGGCCTGCACAGAGCCCTGACCTCAACCCAATAGAACACCTTTGGGATGAATTAGAGCGGAGACTGTGAGCCAGGCCTTGTCATCCGACATCAGTGCCTGACCTCACAAATGTTCTCCTGGAAGAATGGTCAAAAACTCCAATAAACACACTCATAAACCTTGTGGACAGCCTTCTCAGAAGAGTTGAAGCTGTTTTTTTTATATATGATGCTTAATGTATCACAACACATCCACGTGAAGCACTTTGGGATAACTCTGTTGTAAAAGGCGCTATATAATAATTAATTGAATTGAATTATAGCTGCAAAGGGTGTGCCAATTCCATATTAAAGCCTATGAATTAAGAATCAGATGGCATTAAAGTTCATGTGTGTGTAAAGGCAGGTGTCCCATGGCAATATACTATATGTAGAGCAAATAGAGGACATCTACATAAGTACAAAGAGGATGAACAATCTGTGCACACACACAGCTAGAGATACATTCAAACATACACCTTTGATTTAAAATGGACTGTTAAACTGTTCCAGATTCACCACCATGTTGATGTAATATTTGAACAATTTCAGTAGTGGTGCTGCAATACAACTTTGCAATAACATGTTAAAAACATCACAGCTGCAATCCAAATCTAGTGCTTATTTATGGATAATTCAGCATAGTTTTTTGACTTCAAAGGAAGAAGTCCAAAGGCATGTTGCACTGAGCATGTATAATGCATTCAAAAATTTTTAAAAAAACAGCCTTGAAATTCCTTGATCCTCTGTGTGCTGCAGAAACCCTTTACATAATGCAGAAACAGACTTTCCCTATTTGGATACAGATTCTTTATATCTGCTCCTTTGAGCATAGCAGCTATGTCGCATCATCACAGCCAGGATCTACATCCTAAAGTCTATGTATAAAAAACACAGGAAAAAACACCCGAACAAGTACAGGCAATATGCAGGTTTACCCAGATGCCCAAGAACGATTCTTAGTTTGTGCTGCGATTTTTGATAGTAGACAGAATTATTAGTAGCCAAAATCTTCAGTGGCCCTTTCAAAGCAAAATGTTATTGCTTGTGCTCAAACTGTAATTTACTTGAAATAAGGTGGAATGGCGGGTGGCATGGTGCCTCTCCCCTTTTGCACATCCTTTCTTAAACAGTCAAACAGCCGGAAATTAGACAAACTAGTGTTTCTACATTGCCCTCCATACCCAGACCATAGGAATGACTAAATATTTGAGTTATGTACTAAAGGGTAACACATCCAGTTCATATTGCAATAATAACTCATTGAAAGGGACCTAAAGAACCTACTGGCACCATGAAGCATGTTGATTTAGTTCTTGACTTATATAAGCTTACCTAAGCAAGTCTGTTGAATCAGAATAGTAAAATTAGAATTGTTCTTACATTGATAAATGTACTACTAATAAATTGCTTAATATACTGCATTGTGCAGTAAATGTGTAATATTTCATCATCCATCCACGTAACAATGCATTATGTAAAAATTCCACATTACGAAATAGCTTGATAAAATGTAACAGTTTTATCACATAATGTGATGTTATTACATAATGCATTGTTTCATACATGTAACAATACATCATGTAATAACACTGCATTAGGTAATAACTTGACAAAATGTAACAAAGTTACATTATAAACTACATTATAATTTTATATTGTGATATTATCCTACTGTTATCATCATCATCATCATCATCATCAGTATCAACATTCAGTTTGTTACATTCTGTCGTTATTGTATAATGCAACGTCATTATATAATGTGAGTTTACAATCTATCTTGAACCGCTTATTCTTGTCAGGGTTATGGGGCAGCCTGTAGCACATTCTAGGCAGCACAGGGCACAAGGCTGGGGAACACTAGATGAGATGCTAGGCCATCACAGCAAATAACATTACTTAATTCAAAACTACTGTCTCTCTACTCCAGTAGAACCTGTTAAACCAGGTAAGAACAACAATTGCAGAAATTCACATTACAGTATACGTTCTTTACCTACCCACTCTATATACTCTATTTAATCATTTAGGTCAACAATTCAGCTTTACCAGTGATATTTCCCATTTGATTTGGCACATAAATGTGGTATTTTTATTCCAGTTCTCTATTTTTGGTTCAGTGAAAAGCAATATTTAAGTATATTTATAAGTGATATTCTGTGTGAGGTGACTTAGCCTTTAGCTTGGTGCGTTTACCCTTGAATTCACCTCGGTAGTTCCTATCTACAATTACAGAATCAAGATCAATTTTCACAGAAAGAAGCAATCTTTCTCATTCAGAGAGCCACTAAGAATGATCACAACTGCTAAGAAGCCTAAGTCTATGCCTTCAAATGATTAATCTTAATACTTAATACATAGTAATAACAATGCAAACAACTCAGCAAGAGACAATTGCATTCTGGAGTCCAAAGTAAATTAAATTTTTTTGAGTTTAAATTTGAAGATAACTAACTTAAAATATATATAAAAATGTTCAGTACCAATGTCATTTGATTGCCCTAATTAGAAATTACCAAATCTCAACTCCTTTCAAAGGAGTGATGGCATCTACTGTTGTATTCTGAATGGTACACATGAAGTACATGGAACATGGACAGTGTTGTAAGCAAGAGTTCAGCAGAAGGTGATATTCCACTGCTATGAGTTCCTTCATTAAAGTACTGCTTGGAGGTCTCCATCTTAATCTTCCACATTCACAGCAGTATTAGCTGGACTGTAGTCATATTACTGATCCGAATGTCCTTTGAAATTCGTCAGGAAGAATCTGATCTTACAAATAATATCCAGACTTACAAATAGACTAGTCACTGAGCAGCATTCACAGCAGCAGCAAAATCTGTTATGTCCACTGTAACTTAACAGGCTTACGCTATGATGGACAACAACATGGATGAATCAGGGACATGCTTATGCATTTGACAGCGTAATTCATATAAATACAGGATACCTGTTAGCTCATGGGAATTTTACTTAAACACAAATGTTCTTAGGGCAGAAGGAAAAATGATTGATTCAGAGAGATAACCAATCAATTGAGGGTCCTGCCTCCTCAATTTGGTTGGACCTACCTCCTCTACAATCTGATTGGCTATCTCTTTGAACCAAGCATTTTTCCTTCTGCCCTCAGAACATATTTTTCAAGTAAAACTCCCACGACCTACCTGTTAGTTGTGGAACTTAATGCCTGTTAGTTGAGTACTGCCCATCCCCTCTTCCAACTATTAAAGCTACATTAAAGCCAAAAAATCTCTAAAAACATTTGCAGATCCATCCATGTTTCCAGCCTGCTTTGAACACTATATCAGTTTTCTTCAAAGAATAGTTAATTTGTGATATTACTTATTCTTTATGAGCTTTGCTAACACATTTGTTGTTTCACTGTTACCAACCCATGTTTACTTAAAGTGTGTGAAATTTGACCTAGATCTTTAAACGTATCAGGGTCAAACTGTCAGTCCTCAGAGTTGATTGTTGTGCTCTTTCATTACCAAGGCAAAGAGAGGTCACCAATTCAAAAAAGCCTCACAGAGGCTTGCGCAAATAAATAATGATGCGATCTGCCTAGAATCTCAAGTGAATGTCTTTTTGCAACATGATACACATTGCATGTGTTATTTTAGTAATTAACAATAAATGGCAATATGTCCTTAAAACTACACCATGATAAGCAACATGTAAGCCATTCTTAAAATGAATTTTTACAATTAATTCCTAATTTGTCCTCAAATTCTCCTATGATTTGCACCTGAATCCTTGGACTAGCTTCCAAACTTGGGTAAGCATTATCTAATATGGATGGATTATTTTAATTCACTCTCCCTGTCAGGAGACCCAGTGGCTTTCTCAAACTAGAATCTCAGAAAGTTAGCTGAGATGTCCCAGGCATCTCACAAGGATGCCATCTGGTCAGCTCTCAAGGAGGCTGGACACCAGAATTCTCCCCCACAGGGATCAATAAAGTTTCTTTTCATCTTATTTTAAAAACTCTGTATTTTCAGCATCAGCAGATATATTCCCCTCAGTCTTCATTAAATGTATATCTGTATGATTTCCTGCAATCTCTCATATAAATCATGCATTCTATGCATTCTCCATTAGGGGGTTTTAAGCAGTATACATTTTCTGTTAAGGGGTGGTTGTAAGATCTTCTTCAGTGTAAGTATTTACTTATAGTTAATCAAACACTCTATAAAAAGTGGCATCTTTTTATTGTAGTTTTAAATCAATTTGATAAATTAACCCTAGTGCAGATACAACCCATATTACATTTAAAATACAAGAATTTTACCTGTTTGGGGTTGTTCTTCACTTCACTGTAGGAGTCCACAGATTTAAATGAGCTTCAGCTGTTCTAGGACAAGCATGTCTTGCTCAGCCATTTTCCTGGTGGTGAATCTGGAAATAGAGTACAGACAGGTGACTCAGCCAGGCAGACCCATAGAGCATCACAGCAGGGTCATTCGAGGAGTTGGAGCAGGGAGCAGTTGCTGTTCTGAAAGTCACTGTGCTCACTTTAGCACCGTCAAAACAAAACACAGCCTCTCAGTCCTAACACAGACAAACCAGAAAACAAACCACATCAGGAAAAGTACAATATGTGGGATGTGAGGTTGACCTCAAGCAGTTTTAGCACTCGACACCACTGAGCTGTGGTTTATTTTCACTGGTATTTAATCCATGTGTTGCATGCACTGTTTCTACTGGTTGGGCAGATCACTGGCCATCCAATGCCCCAGTTATGTTTCCATGTCTATGCTCACACCTGCTAGCTGTACAGATGCAGAAAAGTATTACTCAGCTCTGAATATATATTATACATATAATGTTTTTGACATTGAGGAAACAGTTAAACTAGCTACAACTTAATTTTTTTATTATTATTATTATTATTATTATTAATTTCACCTTCTTAGGCATAAACTAGATCAGGGGTGTCAAACTCCAGTCTTGGAGGGCTGGAGCCCTACGCATTTTTAGGTTTCCCCTCATTTAATACACCTGATTCAACTCTTTGCACCTCCTTGTGCTAATTACCACACAGCTCTTGAGCTGAATCATTTGTGGTGGAACAGGGAAAGAACTAAGATACACAGGGCTCTGGCCCCCCAGGACTGGAGTTTGACACCCCTGTACTAGATCCTCCACTTGATTTCAAACTGGCTGAAACTGAAGTCATGTATAACTGTGTCTGGAAAAGC
The DNA here is from genome assembly GCA_026777045.1 of Hyperopisus bebe. NCBI lineage: Eukaryota > Metazoa > Chordata > Actinopteri > Osteoglossiformes > Mormyridae > Hyperopisus > Hyperopisus bebe. Next base: position 20,936 of record JAODJW010005760.1, on the reverse strand, counting down.
ATTTCTAAATGCCGTCTTCATTCTGACTTAGCTGTATATGATGAAACCAAAATATCTAGGACTGATATGTATAATATAAAATTTTACTGATATTTTAAATGAGGCTGAAAATATTGCCAAAAGATGCAGAATATTTAGTTATTAAACAATTCTGAAACAGAAGAATTAACAATGCATGTTAGTTAATTAGTTTCCAAAGAGTGGTCCTCTTACTCTACAAAAGTATCACATGTAGTCTGGATTCTACTTCACAAGTTATCTGCTACAGGTGTGGCCATGGTTCTACTCTGTAATCTGTCAGATAACTTAATGCTTTCTTAGTTGTGTGTTTGGTCATGTTGCCCTGGTCAGTCTTAGTTTAGTGATTTTGGTTGGTTATGTTGGTTCTAGGTTGACCTCTTAATTGGTCTCTGGTTCTGATCTGATCTCCAGTTCATTGTCTAGCAGTTATGTCGTGAGCTGATATCAAAGATCAGAATCAGGGCCTATCCAGGCATTTTTTTTTGATCGGTACCAGGTACTACAGCCCGATTGATCTAATTTCCCACATCCACCTAATTTTCAGCAGTTGTGCAGACTGTACAGTTCCATCATAGGCTGCAGTAAGTCTGAGGCACATGGCTTGAAACTACAAACTATTGAGATGTCAGTTGTGTAGAAATTCTTTAAATTGAAAACTCAATGTAGCCAAACAGCTACATGCAATGTTTGCAACGGCATCCTTTCGAGAGAAGGTAGGAACAGTGGGTCATTTAATTCAAATCTAATTTGGCACTTGCAAAATATAATAAGGAAGAACACTGAGAAATCACGAGGCACTCGGACGAACAATGCACCAATGCATACTTTATGTATATTTAAATATTTATTAAAATACTGGATTGGGACTCGGAATCAGCAGATATAGCAGATAAATATTGAATCAATCAGATAGAATTAGGATTCCAAAAAAAAATTGGATCAGGAAATCCCTATTGTCTAGCTTAGCATCCTGGATTCTGTTTGCTTCTTGCCTGATGATTGAGTCTAACCTATCTATCTCAACTAACAGCTATCTCATGACAGTCCTGTTAGTACCAAATCAGGCTGTCAAAGAGGTTTCACAAGTGGAAGATTTAGCATTGTGTACAGTATGTACGTGGCTTGGGCTGTGTCCAATGGTTATTGCCATTCCCTTGTTTATAAATAACATTGTAATTTTGCAACTGTATCTATTCTAACTTTGAATATCACTCAAAAAGAGCTGCAATCATGAACAGTGTTTTAAATTACGTAAATCAGATTGAAGGTTGACATGAATTGATTTAACAGAGTAATGTATGTACCACTGCGTAAACACATTTCATTTTGTAATATTTTTGGAGAGAATTTTTGTGTAGGCCAGGACTATTTTTTCAAACCAGGTGTAATATATTACCATCTGCCTGTGTGTTATAAATACAATGAATATCCTGTCCTTTTCTGGACTTAACCATTTGGCTCAGAGGTGAGTCACAATTTAAATCTGTTTCGCTAATGGATGGCATGGGGTAACGGTGGGAGGCTTTACCGCCTCACACAGCCTGGGCTGGGAGTTTGAATGCTGCCCCTGCCCTGAGAGTGTGGAGATTGTGGTCTCTGCCTGCTATGCAGGTTTTCTACTACAACACAAAGACCAGAATTTAGGTGAAATTGTTTCTCTAAATTGCCAATAGTGTGTGAGCCTGTACATTTGTCTGCCCTGTACGGGACAAGCTTCCTGACCAAAGTCTACCCCTGTGCTCCCTGGGATAGGCTCCCATGTGGCCCTGTACTGCATAAGTGGCTGGAAGGCAGCTTTATTAATTAATATACAGCTGTTCAGAGTAAAAAGCATCACCTGCTATCAGCCATCATTGCATAAACCTTGTAATAGCCAATTCATGGAATTCAAGGAAAGAGATCCAAAGAGGTCTTCAGCACTGTGTGCTGCTCCATTTCACTTTTGTCATATTTGGTCTATCTGCCAAGCATGCTGTTAACAAACATACAACTGAACCACACTTTCACACTTGTTAATAAAAGCCCACCTGGTGGAGACTATGATGCAATATAAATCACGGCCTATTTACACACACTCATCTACAATGTAAACATTGCAAAAACAATTTAAAGCAGCAATATCCAACCCTCCGGATCCAGATAATATTGGAAATGTCAGAAATGACTGCACCGGCATATTAAACAGTATGACTTCCTCAGTATCTAATAAAATACACAAACACATTGTGCACTTTACCTCAATTACACTCACTTTATCTGAAATGGAAGTAAGGCTAATTACCCAGTAATTAGTAGGAATGATTCGGTCCTGGACCTCAGTGAGTTTTGCTGTCACTGTTGCATTAAACCTCCAGGGCTGGGGGCTTGAATCCCATGTAGCTGCATGTTCTTTCCGTTATTCATCGTATGTGTGTGAGTGTGTATGCTGCAACGGACTATCTTCCCATCCAGTGTGATCTCCTGTTCTGGATCAGTGGTTAGAAGATGGGTGGATGGCTGTGTCTGTTCTGTAGATTGGAATAATATCTGTTATTTCCCAATATTGGATATTCATCTCATCACTGATTTCTCAAATAAGTGAATAATAATCAATTATATATAAATATATCAAAGTATCAATTTCCAATACTCTTGGGAACTGGAAGTTCCAGATATTTTTTCTTGTTATTTTATTACTTTAAGGTCCTATGTCCCTCACATTCACTTCTCCATTGCAATAGGGAATAAACACACAATCTGGTCAAACGTGTTCAGAAGATACAAAATAATTAATCATCCAGTGAGCCATTTTGCAATTTCACTCTAAAAAGGACTGAAGGCCATAATTAAAAGACACAACTGTATGTGACAAACTGAAGACTTGAAGAAGTTAAATTGCTTTATATATGGGGCTGGTCTATAGGCCAGATGCCAAAGATGGAGATACCACAATCATTTATATTTCCAAAAGAATTATGTCATCACAAACAATTATAGCACTGCATTTTATCCTTTAGACCTAAGCTGGATCTGTTTGAGAGTCACATGAGCAGAGTAATCATAAAGATCTCAGTGCTTATCCTTCCACTTGTTTACAACCTCCAATTTCAGACAGAGGATATGTTTTTAAAGGAGTGTAGTGTCAACTGCCTGGGACATGTTTGAGTTTGTACAGATGGCGTCAGAGTCCTGCCAGATGGATGTAACAGTGTGGTGTCTGGCACATATGACTTTTCCTCAGTGTGAAATGGGTACAGAAGAAAAGCCCAGTAGAAATCAAGGCCATTTGAATACTTTCCCCTGATTTTCTCCAGCATTATTACATTCTAGATTTGTGTTACACTCTTTGGTTTGAAACACCTACCTAGTTAGTAGACAGTTAACATGCTCTGCTCTGATTTACATGCCTATTTCGTTACAACTCTCTTTGTGCCAAAAATCTCCTGTGGACATAAAACAGATGCGTTTAAATGAAGGATTGATACAAGAATCAGTAACGACAACAAATAAGTCACAGGCATCTGAAGAACAAACAACAAAACTATTGTATACACATACCAAATAAGGTGAGATAGCCCCGCTAATATAAATCTTGCTGCTGAATCTGATCTTAACCTTGCATGTTCTCAGTACCAGTTGGTTCCAACACCACAGGATTCCCATGAATTATTTTGAATTTAAAATAAAATGTTGTAATAGAATGACCTTATACATGAATTCCAATGTGTTGTATGCCACTCCTCACAAACTTGTCTTCAGTGTACTTATAATTTTGTTATGATTACTGTTTGTAATGTTCAGTACCAGTCAAAGTCTGGACATACCAACTGAAAATATTTTTTTTTCAACAAGATAATGACTCTATGCACACCTAGAGGTTATGCAGTAAATATTATCTGGTGAGCAAGGAAAGGGTGGAGTGCTGTGACAGATGACCTGGACCCCACAATCCTCCAATCTAAACCCTGTAGAGCTGGTTGGGGATGAGTTGGATTGAAGAGTAAGAGCAAGGTAGCCAACTGATGCCCAGAACTTGTAGAAACTGCTTCTGGACTGTTGGAGAAGCATTCCAGGTGGCAGCACGCTTCCATCTGAAAGCTTGTTGAAAGAATGCAAAAGGTCTTCCATGCTGTCTTCCATATTTTGAAGGGTATACATTTTTGAGAAAATCCTGAGATGACATTTCTCTTAGTCATCATAATATTTAACATGTATTACTTCATTGCCTCAAAGCTTTTTATTAAGGTGAATAACACAGCTAAAATAGAGATTTAATGCTTTAAAATCAGGCTCTTAAATTGAAATAAGACCTCAAAATTCGACTTCGTACTGTAATCTTAGAGTTTCTACCTACAGCAATGACAGACACCCTTATTAAAGCAGCCAAAGAGAAAACACAACCAAAGAGGAAGTATTCAGATAAAACTGAAACACAACAGACACTGACCCCCACCATCTATTTCACTGGCCAGTGTTCAGTCACTAGAAAACAAATTATGAAGTACTACAGTACTTTCATGTTTCACTCAGACATACATGACCACTATTATACGAATACTATACTATATACTATTATATGAATGGCTTAACTGAATCGGACTGAACCATCCTGGAGGAAAAGCAGGGGAGGAATATGTTTGATAATGTGATGCACAGTACTACATGCATCTAGCTTCACTAACAGTCACAATGATCTGATGCTGTTATGCCTTCATTGTTAACATACTGACTGTCTTTACAGATAAGCATGTCATTGTACCAAGTACATACAGAGGTATGGGGATGGTGTGCAGTTCAGTGGATTAGGCTGCTGTGCCTGCAATCAGAAGGTCACCAGTTCAAGTCTCAGCATTAGCACAGGAATTTCACTGTTGGGCCCTTAAGCAAGGTCTTTAAGCGCCATCTGAGCCTGCTTTCTGATTTGATATTGGTGTAGATAAAAGCATCTGCTAAGTAGATGTCTTAAACAATTGAGGTGCAGCTGATTATTCAGGTTGGATTTAGAGGCTACTTTGATGACGGTGGCTCTTGTTGACATTCATGTCAGTTATGTTTACATATCTTACCAAAATAGATGATACGAGATAAAGAGGCATAATAAAGTTGAAAAGTTGTGGAAGGTCAGCATGTGAATACAAATTCAGATATATGCATTACAGATTCTGAAATAAGTAAGACTCTCATACACAAATCTTTTTGGGATGCTGACATTATGAACGGGGAAGAAGCATTAACATTTCACAGCTCAACTAAAGCACTGATAACTAAGAGCGTAAAGCACAGATGTGTCCAGAAATGCCTATAGGTTATATTCTGATGTGTTATACCTGCAATTCATAAGCAAAGAGCATCTGCTAAAGTACCTGTGAAGCACTGTATTTAGTAATGAGTGCTTGGATAATTTCTTCAGAGAGCTGTTAAACTCAATGGAAAAAGTTCCTTCAGTGCTAGGCTTTCATTATTAATTCTTCTGATCTGCATTATGAAAGGACCCAAAAATCCCATCAGAAATTTAACTGTATAAGCTCAAGGTCTTACCAGTATTTCTATACCATGTTAACTCTGGGCTAGAGTTCAGTAATTGCAGTGGGGTGTTATTCACTAGCTTGGATGTACTTCAAAGATGGAGACACAATGACCTTTTCAAAGACTGCATGAGATGCAGTTCTGTGACTTCCTGCTGTAGGAGGTATGATGATCATGATAGTCATACAATATACAATTTACCTCCTATAATACACAGCTTACCACAAACTAAATAGTCCTTTCCAATAGACAATGCTCTACCTCACATCTGCGTGACTATTATAACAGAGCACTAGGCTCACAAATAGGAAAGTGAGTTCATCAACAAGGAAATACCACAGATCTTTAGAGAAGTCCATGTTATTGTGGCATGAGAATGAGACAGATATTACGCAGCATTATGAAGCCTATCAGGACCAAGTCAGATATTGCATACAGAGGCCCAGCTGATAAAAACAAGCTCAAGGTGTCTACATTGTATCGGTTTTAGGACTGGTGTGTGGTTCAGCAGGCTAAGCCCTTATGCCTATGAGCAGAAGGTTCTGGTTCAAGCACAGCCTTAGCAGAATAATCACATGCCTGTGGGCCCTGGAGCAAGACCCTTAACCCCCTGCTCCCTGGGCTCCACAAAGTAGCTGCCCCCTTGCTGTCACCCCCCCCAAGATAGCTCTCATTTCTATGAAAAGCAAGATAGGGCAAAGCAAATGTCCCTAGGAGGATAAATACAGTATCATTAGCAGAATTTAAAAAAAGCAGAAAAGCAGAATTTACATTTGGGGTTAGGGTTAGGGTTAGGAAGTTTAACAACTTCATATTCAGTATAACAGTTATACAATTCCTCTGTTGACTCTAAATATGTAGCATGAGTGAAACTGGACAAAACCATGTATAACAGCTAATAACAAATAAATATGTAGATCTTAAAATTTTAAGGAATAAATTTGCATCCATGTGATTCTCCACAACCACTTACCCGAAGCTGTGGCTCTGAGGCCTTTCCCATGAAGTGAAGGGTAGAGAGCATCCCGAACTGGATGACAGTCCACCACGCTGCATAAAATCACACACTACAGGCAATTTAGGAACACCAGTCCCCCTAAAGCACATGACACTGGAGTGTCCAAAGGAAACCTGTAGTGGTACTGTGAGAGCACACCACAGACACAGAACTGGGGGACAAAACCACAGCCTTGGGGGTGTGAAGCCAGACAGTGCTACCCACTGAGCCAAGAAACCACCCTGAATAATGTCCCCCAAAACATTAATAAGAATTTATCATAAAATATTTGGATTGTGGTATTAAATGTCATTGGCAGAACTACAGCAGTTATCTTTTAGCCTTAGACTAGTGTAACTTTACCCTCAGGTTTTCAACGCAGCTTGAAAACTGTTTTGATATTCAATCATGGGGAACTCTACATTGCAACATGTAACACTGTCGTCCATCTGCCCATCTTTCATCTGTTTATCCAGTATAATATGTTTGGGACCTGAAGTCAATCTCAGGCAGCACAAGGCACTAGGCAGAGGACACCCTGAATGTGACGCGCCCAACACTAAAGCCAGTCATAATTATCACCATCACCATACTCCAGTGAAACACTCTTTTGATGGTAACTAAGTAATTGCTCTTGATGGACATTTTTTGTCAGCCAAGATATACCTGAAAACCACATTGCTTGCACATTTCACATCATTAAGTCATAAACTGACATTTACTTGCTAAATGACAGGGTCACTTTCATTGTGTGTTTTTCACTGTCAGTGTTTTATTTTCTTAAGCAGTATGTCTTTGTAGAAATGTTAAAGACAAGCCATCATTTTCTCTGCCTTTTATAGACATAATAAAAAACAATCACAGAATAAATCACAATGAAAGAAAATCTACATGCAAATCCAACATATTTCAAAATATAAAATAGTTAATATACTACACGATCAAATATAGAATATATATCCAAATATGACAGATACAACATAACATAAGATTACAGCAAGACAAAACAAAACAATAGTCAGTAATAGTTATAAAAGTATAATTTTTTTATTTTTTCAGTCTTCTGTTTATTTTCATTGTTTTTGATAACAAAAAGCAAACACAATTTGAAACCAGATCCTTTATGTGTCTGATGCTTCATTTTCTGTTTACACCATTTGTCTTTTCATATTCATATACCAATTTAATTTTGGACCAATTCATCTTCCATAGACAATGTGGTCCATGTCCTTTCTAATCAAACCGAGATTAAACAGGGATTCCTGAAGTCCCAGAGCATGAATCGCAGAGCCACACCTGTCAAACCACAGTGTTGTGCAAAATAATTTGATCCTTTGTCTTTCAAGCGATGGGACCAAATAGCAGAATTTATATCAATACCAATATGTTTATATATAAAATTTCATTATTCTTCTGGAACTGGAGAACACCACTGTAATTATATACATAGTACAGCTAACCTTGTTTGCCACTGTGTACCCACTGGTACGAGAAGAAAATCCTTTAGGAATGCAGCTGCAGTAATAAGTGTATTTTTCACTCACAAAGCCACGTTAAAGACCAAATTACTCATGCCATTTTTGCAGATTCAGTACTCAATGAAGGTATTAGTTTGGTCTGAGATTAAACTCAAATACATGAACATACTTCTGAGTCCCTTCAGTAATCAAATCCCTCCACTTTTCCAGACTTTGCTGTTCCAGATGTTTCAGACAAATTGATTCTTTCATAGCCATCAATCAACACAAAATATTCCATAATAAAAACTGAAAATATATTTTTAAGAATTTTCACAAATATATAACAAATAAAAGCTGAATTCCCCTTTTAACTGAGGTACCTGGAGCCTGCCACTTTGTAGGATCACCTTTCGCAGAAATAACAGCTGCACGTCTTCCTTGCTGTGCTTCTACTAGCTTGGCACACCTGTATTTGGACAATTTCTCTCCCTTGCAGATCCACCTATAAGGGATAGGAAATGTGGCCGAAGCATGATATCCAGACTTCTCTACAGATTTTCTGTGGGTTTCATCTCCAGGACTTGGCTGGGTCACTCAAGGACATTTGGAGACTTGTTCTCACATCACTCCAGCACTATCTTGGCTGCAAGCTTCTGGTCGTTGTCATGCTGAAAGGTGAATCTTTGCTCTACTCTAAGTTTCTGTGCACTCTGGAGGAGGTTTTCTTCAAGGACCTTTCTATATTTGGCTTTGCTCATCCCTCAGTGTTGGCCAATTTCCCAGGCGCTGCCATTGAGAAGCATCCCCTCAGGATGAGGGTGTCATCACCATGCTTCACTGCCGGAATGGTTTGGGGATGAACCTGCTACTGTAGTTCTTGCCAGATTTTGTGTTTGGCATTCAGGCCAAAGAGTTCAATTTCTGTTTCATGAGTAAATCTTCTTCCTCATACTGTCAGAGAGCCCCTTGTGGTGGCAATTTTTATATACTTTTTACCAGATCTATGCTTTGACACAGTCCTACCTTGCATCTGTTAAGAGTTCCTTGGACTTTATGGATTTGCCTTTATTCTGCCATGCCCTGTGAACTCTGGGACTACATAAAGACAGATGTTTACTTTTCTAAATCATGACCAGTCATAAGAATACAGGTGGATTACAATCGCTTCCAGACACATCTGAGAGATTATCAAAAGCTGAATTTGTAGTGCCATAGCAAATGGTCTGAAAACTGAAAACTAAGAAACATCAAATTATAGGCTTTATTTTTAATACATTTTCAGCAATTCCAAAAAACACGTTTTCACTTTGTGATTTTGCGATATTGTGTGTTTCTCCAGTAACATCCTCAGTAATTGGTGTTACTTACAGGGAGAGAGATGGTTTAGTGAAACTCAGAGGGGAGATTCTGCTTCACTGGATCCTCACTAATGCTGAAAGTCTATTAGTGTCAAATCATACACATTACTTTCCCTGCCTCCCCCACCATGCATACAAACAGCCACGTTAAAAATTAAGATACTGTACAACTCTATATTTTTAAACAAATCTGCATTTTTAAATCCTGGTTTAATCGTGGTTCTGCTGCCAGAAGGCGAAATTTGTAAGACAGCAGAACACATGAACCCTTAAAAGGAATGGAAACATTAATGGCAAGTGTGAAGCACACTACTAGGACAGTTCGTATCAGGCTCCTTGAAGCACAACTGAAGTCCCATATGAGAATGACATACCTATAACACAGTGGTATGGTGTTCTGATAGGTACATTTACGCTGACAGAATGACATACCTATAACACAGTGGTATGGTGTTCTGATAGGTACATTTACGCTGACAGAATGACATACCTATAAC
>JAODJW010005654.1:0-26619 GCA_026777045.1 Hyperopisus bebe | reverse complement strand
TATATATAATTAAATTGGTGCATTATTGTTTTACATATTACATATCCCAAGCAGTAAGAAAATGTAATATAAGTAATTATAGAATTATGGCAGTAATTCCAGTAAATTTAGTAAGAAATAATTAATTAAAGGGATGGTACTGCTGTTGTATGTCAAGTCAAACTTCATTATTGCAAAATGAAACAACAAATGTGCAGTGAAACAAAATAGCGCTCAAAATGGTTTTGCATAGAACATGAAAAATACGCCGTACATACCCGCCACACTATTTTCTGCTTATTATTGTTATTTATTATCTCCTTTTTACATTTACAGAAAAGTAAACGAAAAGCAACGACAGTAGTTTAATTCCGATAATAAATTTCATTTAATTTGTGATTTCAATAGTAGCCAAATGAAATTAGACATGAATGTCATCCAAGACAAGTTTTACTGTATTTTTCATAGTTATATTCCCGAATAAATCTGAATATATGCTTTCGAGAAGGATCACACATACATTACCGAACCGAAACCATTAGACTGCGCTCGTGTCCTCTTTGTCTTTTATTAAACGCATACTAGACAAAGTAAGCTGTGATTGGTGTCAGTGCGGCGAAAGGTGTTGTTGAACCAATCGGGGTGGTCCGCGTTGAGGGCTCGCTGAAAGCAGCAACCGCGAAGAGACATCCGGGTACTGGAACGTCACTGTGTCACTCCGAGGATCTGTGGGGAGAAGACGGGCACGGTGACTGTGGCGGCGTAGTCGGAAAGCACCTTGGTCCAACAATTGTACTTTGACTGCGAAGGAAACAACCGCAGCCGCCTACCGTCAGGAGGGATTAAAGACCGACAGGGTGAAGGCAATTGGTAGTGGGAACTGAAGGCGGCACTTAAGTAAAGGAGTGCCGAGGGCGGTGTCCGTTCTCGCTGTCACACTGGAAACGGACGTTAAGCCGAGCCCGTCCGAAAGGCCGGCCGTCCGTCCCCGCTCGGAGGGAGCGACCCCAGTCGTATTCAGGAGCAGGTGAGACCCGTGATACTGGCGAGGGACGGTAGCAGCTAGTTTCTGATTTCTGGAACCATTGGCCCCAATGGCAAAAGTGCAAGGATCCGGCCCTGGGCTTCCCGACCCCCGTCCGCGAGGGATAAAGTGCTTCACCGGGAGGCGCTCTTACTTCAGTCCAAAGAAAACGGGTCAACTTTCAGGATAAATTAGGCGTTGCGGGTTGTCTCCGGGAGAATCCGCTGTCCGTGTACCGGTGGTCAGCTGGACAGTCCAAAAAGATCCTGTGACCATTGTATAGGGGAATGGGTGTAAATGTCCTACTGGTTTAGAAGGTACGCGTCTTAACCAGACTTAACCAAGCTCACAGCCTTTATCTGATTTAGAGAGATTAACCACAATTTGCGTTTTAACCAGACCGCTAACTATGATGTTGGTTTCCTGTTCATGGTGACACTTGCTTTTGATGTGTGCAAGTGAGGTTTGTGGATATCAGTTAATCTGATTGCCAGAACTGTCAGTAATAAACAGCTTTGTTGATTTAATTGATTACTTGTGTTTGCAATTGAGTATATTTTGTACGTTTCTTTAGAGGCTGCATGTTAACGTGGGCTGCAGTCAACCCACTTGCTCTACTATTGCCGCAACTTATAATTGTATGAGTAGTAATCGGCTAGTGAAGATAGTCAACTGTGTATTTAATATATATGGATTTTTAAATGATTTTTTTTCTGTCTCTTTTTATAGTTTAACATTGATTTCTGTGTCTGTATTTTAATATGTAGTATAATTTATTAAGTAGACATTTTCCATCCATCTGTTAACCTCTAATCCTGGGCCGGGTTGTCATTTGGCCAGGAACCTGTACCAGGGAGCATAGGCCTAGGTAACACCCTGACAGAGATGCCAGTTTAGAAGTTATGTGTTTCTGAAATAAAAAATCTTACTTCTCAGATTCACTTTTCATGCGCCAGTTCTTAAAAAATGTTACATAAAACTTTTTGGGTGAAAATGTATAATATTTGGAGAAACAATTTTAAAAATGGATGTTTCCCTTGCACTGTTAAGTGCTGGCTGGGCTGCGGTTTTTATTGATGATCTGCTGAATGTTTTTTTTTTTTTTTCTTTTGCAATTATAGATGCATCAGTCTGCAGTTGAGCACATTAACTCTGCTTGTGTAGCTGTGTTTCTGATTCTTGTGTCCATGCCTTTAATGTAGTGTCTAAGTGAGGAACCAAATGTTAATGGTGTAGTTTGTAAACCCAGTTAAGGCCTGTTAGAGGCTGGCTGCAGTTTGCTCTAGTACTTGGTGCTGTATTTTGCCACCCTGCAGGACATGTCCTGAGCCTCTATAAATAAAGCCCTTTTTCTAGGTCTAGTGGCCCTGCGATCACAGAGAGCATTCAGACTTTCTCGTGCTCTGAAATGCACACACAGTCATGTCCTTTATGCTGTATTCTGAATGCTCTGTCATACTGGTTTTACGAACAGTTTTACCAGAACTCCATCTGTACTAAGCAGAGATGTGCACAATAATGGGAAGAGGAAGGTAGAACAAATTCATGAATGTAGTGTGAGACTTTGAAGTCATTAGTAAGAACCTGGTTTGGTTGCAGGTTGTGTGTTCTTACCACTATTGCTTCATTCCTCTAGGACTGGGGTTTGAATCCCTGTCCGGCTCCATATATGTGGTGCTGCATGTTCTCCCTGTGTTGTTGTGCACTTTCCTCTGCGTAACCTGGTTTCCCCCCACAATGAAAACATGGTGAGGTTAATTGGGGATTCCAAATTGCCCGTGTGTGTGTGAGTGTGTGTGTGTGTGTGTGTGTGCCCTCCGATGGGTCGGTGTCCCATCCTGGGTTATTCCCTGCCTTGTAGTTGTAGGTTCCAGACCCCTGTGACCCTGCATAAGACAAACAGGTTTAGAAAATGGATGGATGGACCATTTGGTTACCATATTAGGGTGTTTACTGTGAAGGACAGCTTAGGTTAGGCTGCCAGTCCATGCACAACTATCCTCTGAGGAGACAGATTGAGAGGCTGCATTTAAAACACTGATGTTGGAATGTTTTTCTGTCCCTTCATGTTTTCCTGTACAGTTCAGCGGAAGGAGCTGATTTGTGGAGGAATCATGGGTACCCCAGGATCAGGACGCAAGCGGGCACCCATCAAGGACCGCTTTTCTGCTGAGGATGAGGCTCTGAGTAGCATCGCCAGAGAGGTGAGTATGATACGCAGTTAGTCTCACTCTGTCACTTACAGTTTGACATGCACTCTCTCACATTTGTTCTCATATGCAAGCACATGCAAATTATATAATGCAATTTATAATTCATAATGTACATGTACAGTACTGAAACTTGTTAACTAGGCCACAATAAATGAGAGCTCAGAATTCCATTAATTGCTTTAGTGTCTGGGGACTAGATTATGATCTTAATTTCCAGAATATCCCTTTAGTAGGTCCCAGAGCAGAGAACGTCCCACATATTATCATCTTTGGTCTATGGCATGCAATTTATATGTTTTTAAGTTTAAGTGCTTTTATATTTTTGTATGTTTTATACGAATATACAACAAAAACCCTTGTATTCTGCTAAAAGCCTTACTAAGACTGGTCATTATTTCTGAATGTCCATCGTCATGACAGCAGCTTCAGGGCTGTTGGCTGGCTTCAGTGGCTGGCTTCAGTGGCTGGCTTCAGTGGCTGGCTTCAGTGGCTGGCTTCAGTGGCTGGCTTCAGTGGTGTTTCTGTCTTGTTGAATAAACATACCCTATATATAGAGGAAAGCTTTGGGGGGTCTGTTATGCCACCATGTGCATTTTAATGTCATAGAAAGGAAATATGTGTGTGGGTGTGATATGAAGCCTTTTTTGGACAGTGTCCAGATTTATATAGGCATTTGTGTTGTGTTCATTTGGGCAGGCATTGCACAAGATTGATAAGGCCATGTCTATCTCCCAAAGCAAGCCTGTTTTTGGAGCAGCCTTAGTCTGCTCCTTTTGGGGGTTTTTGGCAGCATATGGCTGTGTCATTGGCCATAGTGGCCAGAGTGTTTTGTTGTGCTTTTGTGCGGAGCTACCTGTCTGACGGAAGTTAACCTGAAGGGTTCTCTGTGGGTGCAAATGCTAACATCTTAACTTTCTTTAAGCTTTTAATGGTTGAAATCACGAAAATGTAATGATTTCGGTAGCTTCCAGCATAGCACTTTTAGACATTGGCAGACTTTGCACCCACTGGAAGCATTACATGTTTTGCAGCTTGTTTTAATTGTTAGCTATAGGCTCATGAATTCTAACATCTATATTCAGCAGGCATTCAGAAATAAAATACGAGCTTTGTTTTGTTGAGTACAGCTACCTTTACAGTTCGTCACTGTTAGAGGACTGGTCTACCCCCTGATCTCAGTACTACTCAGCACTTTGGCAGTATACTGCATTTCCTCTAGGTCAAACACCTGGGCCTTAATAAGCACCAGATGGGAAAAAATACTTTTTGGAGCCAGCTGTGAAAGGAGATGTTTTCATTGTGTGTTGTGATGAACCTAACAAATGCAATACTCACTCCCGTAAGATCTGAGATGTGGACAGCCTTATGGTGATCCTCTGAGGCTTGCTCTTAAGGCTTACATTAATGCAAAGGTGTGTGTTGTCTGGTTACTGCTTACTATGTCGGAGTACAGGTTCTGCTACTCTCAGGGAGTGAGCATCTTTGGGAGGGGCCAGTCCAGGCCTGCACTGCACTTTTCTGGGAAGCAGAGACAGATTCGTGTCTCTACCTGTTACGTGAGCCCAGAGGAGCGTCTCTCAGATGCCTGCCTTCTCTTGTGGTGTATCTGAGCCGCAGGGAGGTCCTAGCGTCTCTGCTGCATACTGCTTCAAGGGACTGGTGTCCATAGAAAAGCAAATGTTACAGAGCAGGTGTCAGCTGTCCTCAAGCCCCCAGTCAGTGGTCATGGGGGAGGGTGACGTCAACAAAGTGAACCTTGCAGGGCCACCGAACTCTGAGGCTGTTAGTGTTGCACTTTTTCACTAAAACTGTTCTGATATTACAGGAACCGTTATGCTCTGAACTGATTTATTGATAGTTGAAAGATATAATAGAGCAGGGCTGTTCAAAATCACCTTATATGTGATTTAAATCACCTACATGGCTGTGAAGTGTTACTGGACACTTGTCTTCTTTTTATAACAACTATGCCGCCAACACAAATGTGTCCACAGATCTGAACATGCAAGGTGTACTCCTTCAGAAAAGTGAACTACCTTGTGAAAGCAGGAAATGGCCATAGTTCATAGTTCAACATTTATTTGTCTCTAAGAATTTTGAAAGTGGCAGCCCTGGTAGACAGACGTGGTGACTCAGTGGTTAGCACTGTAGGCTTAGGCTCACGCCTTGCGGGTGTGCATTAAGGTCCAACCCTGCTTCTGCGTGTGTGAAGTTTGCATGTTGTGGGATTTCTCAAGGTGCTTTCATTTCCTCCCACAGTCCAAAAACATGCGGTTATGTGATTAATTGTCTCTAAATTCCCAGTGGTATGTGATTATATGTTTTGGGATAGGTCATGTGATGCACTCACATCCCATTAAGAGTGCTCCCCTGCAGTGGATGACTGGTGTGGAAGATCATGGAAGTTATAGTGAATACAATAATTTTCTTTGGTCATGTATTAGGAAGATACTATGAAAAGATTGTATATTTTGTTATGTAAATGCAGGCCATATGTGTGAAGTGATCAGTCTCTGTGTTTGAGTGATTGTAATGTGAATTTTGAACGTACAAAATGAGAAGGTCTGATGGTTGGCACAGAGTTTAGTACATCTACTGACTGGAGTGAGCTTGTCCCATAATCCTCTTTGCTCACCTACTTATGGCCAATTTTGGACCACGAGGGAACCTTGCAAAACCCCACGGCCTTGTGTTCTAGTTTAGGGCCAGAGACGGTTCTGAATAGGGCACATTGCCTTATGAATCAGGAGTGAGTCCCATCAGACTGCCTCTCCATCCTTGTGCTATGTGATTAGCACTCTGAATAGGGACAGGCACACCGGAGCAGATTCTGTGTCACAAAGTAACGCATTCAAATGAAGCGTGATAACACATTTTCTATTCTGAATTAATATCAGGAGAACTGATAATGAAAATTACCTTGTCCCACATAACGTTTCAGTGTGGTGTGACTGCCCGTCCGAGTTTGGTGGAGTGAAAAGGCAGGTCTGTTTTCAGTTCACTATATGGGCCCGGCAGGTTAGTTCAGTTTGTGAGGTGTGCATGTGCCCTACTTTAGCGTGTGCTGCTGAACTCCGATATGAGTGGGTAAAACTCCATTAATAGACTACTTGCCTGCATCAGCTGCTGGCAGATTCAGCCATATCTCTTTGGGTTTGACTGAGGACATGCCTTCATAATGCCTTTTAGAGAGTGACTCAGCCTTATCAGTGCAGAATCCTTTATCCAGTCGTAACATTGCAATGAAATTACCATTTGTCTACAGTGAGAGGCAATACTTGGGTTTAGTCCTAACTGGATGGTAAAATGTTTTGTAGTCTGTATCTGACTTGCAGTGATTTGCACATATAAGCTTTTTTTGGAAGTAAATGAATGTAAAAGAAAAAAATCAAACGGCAGTATGCACAGCAGTACTACATTACCCAGTATGCCCAGCAGTACTACACTACCCAGTATGCCCAGCAGTACAACACTACCTAGTGCTTGCTAACCGCTGTATAATAGTTATTGTCAGAAAGTACTGAACTCTATGACAGCACAAGCATCCCAACCTCACAAGCATCTCCCAGTCACATTCTCACACCTAAAAGTCAGTGCGATTACTCTGTTCTGACATGTGTCCGTTTTGACGCACAACCTGTCTGTCAGAATGGAAAGCAGTCATGTCAGGTACAGTAAAATCTATTGCTTGATGATCACAAAGTCTGAATCTTAAATTTATTTTGTGTGCAAGCAAATAGGAAATTGAGCTTTGCTGAGTATTAACCTCAAGGTTTGCCATTCATTAAGCAGACAACCTTGTTTACAATTGCCTGAAAGGGAAGTGCTTTTAAGGAAAGTGACCATAAATGTTGCTGTTTTAAAAGGCTTCAGTGTAGCTGTCTAACTGTAATGTTTATTGTCCTTTGATTTCTAATTTCTTTCCCTTTTGATATGGGGAAAAATATCATTATGAATGTGATGCTTCGCTTCTTTAAATATGAATGGATTGTTTTAGTAATGGTAGCAGTTTTTCCTGCTCTACCTCACTTAACAAAAGCCACAGTTGCTGATATGTTGTGTTAGTGCTTAATGGAATCCCAGCTACAAGACTGTTCCTCCTGGTAGCTGAATGGAGGGGCCTGACTCGCTGCTGATCCTTTCGTCTGATAGTAAATGCTATGTCATGACTAAAGCCAGATGCAGACATGCGGGCATGTAGGCTTCTCACTGGGTGTGTCTCCTGGGTCTGCAGGCTGCTCGAAATAGGCCACCACTTTGTGAAGCTCTCAGCTTGAAGGCAGCTGCTGGAGCTTGGAAACTCAAAGATCATGGAAAATCCTGCCCACCAGAAGGATGTCGTTTTTTGGCAGTGAATGTTTAAACCATTCTGATTACATGGTATATTATATTTAACCTTGTGCTGTGTTATAGGCCACAGTTGGAATAAACGCAGGCAGTTTTTTTTTTTTTTTCTTTTCAGATTTAAGCGAATAACACAAGCTCTTTGTCTTATTCCTGATGTTTTTGCCTGGCCCACCTAGAAATGTCAGTGCCTAAGTGCAACTTTATGATGTACTCTCCATTGTTTGGCTCTGCTCTCAGTCTTAAGAAACTTGGCTTCATTTATGCAGCTGCTTCGGTAGTTAACCTTTGATCCCCAGATCATTAGTAGCAGAAGGGTGTGGATATGGGGTGAGGTGACATCAACCCTTGGTCTATTTTTGGCCTGCCGTGTCAGTTCTGGTTTCTTGCGTACCAAGAATGGCTGCCTGTGTTCAGGGAAGTATTCTTCAGTGAGGATTGTGCAGTTCCTTGCTATTGGGACCAAACTGCCTCAACACAAAGAACTGTTGCATTATGATGACAGCATAGCCACTTGTGGCTGCCAGGCATGTAGCAAGTAATATTTTTATATTAGCCTGCCATGAGTGAACTCACTGATACAAGCAAGAGACCAATGTGCAAGGATGTGACATGAGGTAGTTTCCTGTAGATACAGTCCTCAGCCAGCCTGTTTTAGATCCTGACCTCAGCAGCACAGTAACTAGCTATTTCCTCTATGCTGTATTTTTTTTGTTGTTTCTTTGGACATTGTTCAGTCTTGTGGGCACTTTTCAGAACAACTTGTCAGTTAATTCATTCAGATGTTCTTGTTTGATATTTATATTCTTGCAGTTAGAGTGATGGTGCTATAACAGCACTTGTCCTGGGACAAGAAGCAGCAACCTTTTAATCACCAGTCCATGTCTAATTACTGCACACTCGTGTGACACTGGGATTGTACCAGGTACTGCAGGTACTGAGAGCTAGGCAGAGAAAGCGGGGCTCCGTGCTGAGATGTGGAGCGCCTGGTGCTGGTGACTGGCACAGTTCTGGCTGCCAGATGCGCCCCCCCAGCACCTCGTAGCCAAAGCAAACAGTACAACCTCACGAAATGTTTCTGCTTGTCTGTGCCAGCAGTTCCAGGATGCTAGTGACTCCGCTGAAATGAATTGAGGCATTATTTATATTATTTATAAATAATCACTGAATTAATGTGTGAATTAATGATCTCTCCTCTCCTGCCAGTGGAGCTTATTTTGAATTTGAGTTCAGGCTGATGGGCAACAGAAAAGCGTGTCAAGGTTTTATATTTTAACCCTTTAGGGATTAACGTAAAACATAGGCTATAGATACATGGCTTAATGCTGATGCAAAAGGGGTTTCCTTTGCTGCATTAAATGAGTGTAATTTTGATAAAGTTACAGATTAAAAACGTTATACAAATATTTTAATAG
Source organism: Hyperopisus bebe (assembly GCA_026777045.1). NCBI lineage: Eukaryota > Metazoa > Chordata > Actinopteri > Osteoglossiformes > Mormyridae > Hyperopisus > Hyperopisus bebe. The sequence goes on along the minus strand of JAODJW010005654.1, from coordinate 17,644 downwards.
GATTAACTTGTGATCAACAGAAATGCACCTTATTAGTTGATACTCACATATATTAGTACAGTGAGCTTATTAAATGAGGGTAAGAGTGGCTTATGTGTGATGTGAATGCTTATCGGGTCAAATCTTTCTTGTATTCTGATATTAAATTTTGTTTCTTTTGAGTAAGAATTCTTCCAAGACGTGTAAAACTAGTGTACTCAAACTCTGGGACAGATTGTTTAAAGAAGGTTCCCTCTCAATGATGTTATTGTTTCACATTTTTGTGCGTTTCTACTAATACCAGTCTTATATTTTCTGTAGTGCTCAGTGTTGGTCTCTTAATAATTCAGTTTCATTAGGGTATACTCACATAACGCTTCTCATTTGGGATGTTCTGCATCTGTTATGTTCCGACTGACATTCCAGAGCTGCCCTGTTTTGACTCACAGCTGCCACCAGAAATCTGTTTTATCTTCCTGTTGCTGGTTGACCCATCTAGTCAGCTTGGTGACTTAGAAATAAATTTTTTAGTTCTGTGCATGCAAATACATGTAAGTTCACTATGAGTGCTTTTCCACTGCAAGAACCTTTTTCAGGAACAAGGAACTTTTGTCATGTTCCCACATTCCTGAGCCTTTTAGTTTCTACTCTAGAGCAGGTACTTTTCACTCGACATAGAACTTCTGGGTGGGGCTTATAGTGATAAACGTTTCTTATTTGTTGACAACAAGCACCAGTGCTAACATGGGAGTTAAGTGGAAGTGCCAGGAACAGAGACAGAAGTAGTGGAGCTAAAAATTAGTGGATGTAAGTATTTTTCTATTTCAAATACATTAAGTTCATTAATGAATATCATTTTCCTTTGGTCTCATTTCTGCATCAGAAAATTCAATCAATAACCGACATACTTCTAATGTCACCGATGCAGGCAGTGAAACTTGCCATGACTTATTAGTAGAATAACGTTTCTCATTTTTCATTCTATGAAAAACAAAAGATTGACAATCTGGCCCAATTTAATTATAAATTATAAACATGTCGCAGGTAGTGTAAAATATGTTTTGTCCCGTGTTTTTGGACCATGCACATGATTTCCCCAGTAACCAGGTGTTGGAATGATGGTGTAGTTTTGTATGAAATTTTATGTGAAGTTCAACCTATGAGCTTTTTTGCATCTCCCATGCTTACTTAGCACAGTTCTTGTTGTGCAGTGGGAAAGCAACCCATGAGAATGGTCAGGAACTGCAAAAGTTCCTGGATGAGATGGCCTGGACGAGAACTTTGATGGGGAAGCACCTTATGTTAATATACTATGTAATTTATGTATGTATCCTATTACCTGCTGATGATGAAGTAAGAAGAAAAGACAATGGACACATTAATTAAGAGAAAAAACACTACAGAGGTTCGGTTCCCTTATTGCCTTGATTGTGTGGGTGATTTTAAAACATTCAGGTGGGGTGAATATAGCCGTCAGTGCGTCTCCCCTTTTTTGCCTGGCAAAGATGCTCAGTCAGGCTGTTTCATGCTCTAAAGGCCCGGCCACGTTCTGATCTCTCGAGTGCTGTTTGTTAGCCCTGCCCAGGTCCAGCTCGGCAGGTGTTTGTCAGGCAAGGCTAGGCATGCTAAGTGTTTTAATACTCCGCTGGTATTAGATAAAGGCTTGATTAGATGGGCTTCTGGATCTGTAGCCATGAACCTTACAGCTGCTCAGTGAGTAACCAGAGCTGGGGCTTCCCTGGGTGGTGGTGTTGAGATCGTGGTTGGGGAGGGCAGGCTTTAATTAGCCTCTGCTGCCGAGGTGCTTTGCAGAATCAGTCCCACTCTATAGTCCAGCTCTGTACCATTTAGAACAAAAGGGCCGTACATTGCTCTAAAGAAGTGTCTGCCTTTGACATTAGGTGTGTGCAAATTACATCAAAGATCTGAGGAAACGGCCATAGCAGTTAGAAATTAAATTGTCTCGGTTGCAGCAGTAAAGCTGAAAGGCCTGTAAGGTCACCTGATGGTTGGAGTGTAGTCAGCCTGGTCAGGGCCTGCTTCTTATGCTACAGGTCCGGGTAACGGCGAGACACTCAGCAGTGCTGTCCATCACGGTGCCTGCATCTGTCTAACTGGGTCAGTTTCTTTGTTGCTGATTTTACTCTTTGCATCACTGAGCTTGTACTCAACTTGCTGGGCCAAAACATTTCAATGACTGTAGTAGGTTTTTTCCTACTCCTTCAGCATAAGCTAAGCACATGTTAGACAAACTGGGTGTGATTGGCTTCTTCTGTATCAGCCTCAGACTGTAATTCTCAGCTTTGGTGTTGGTGGGGATAATATCTGATTATCCTCTATCTGAAACATGCCGGGATTGTTAGCAGTTTCGCATGAACTGGATATCATAAATTGTGCAATGTGCGAGGTTCGAACACCTATTCTGAAAGCTGTAGTAATGCAGTCAGTGACCTGGCAGATGGCAGAATCTGCACCCTTGAGTCGAATGATTATGGCTTCCTGGAAGATGTCTGATACAGTAACAAGCAGGACCAAACCTGAACCACTTTAAATAAGATAAGATAACAAATGGTTTATTGTTATTAGAGTACTGACTGAAAAAGATTCTTCCCTGACTGGCTGCACATGGCGTCAACCACTAAGTGGCGCTCTTCTCTCACCTGCAGGCTGAGGCCAGACTGGCCGCAAAGCGAGCGGCACGTGCAGAAGCCCGGGACATCCGCATGCGCGAGCTGGAGCGGCAGCAGAAAGAGGTACGGCTGTGTGAGTGTGGACGCGAGTGTGAGAGTGAACTCCAGCCCTTCAGCGGAGCCCAGCCACCTGGATGGACAGCAATTCTTCAGTCAATCTTTGCATATCTAATATATTATTTTCCCTGTTTGTCAAGGTGTGTGATTGAGGTGTGACCTTATTTGCCGTTTGCACGGGGCTGTTTCAAATACCATCTCTCTGGTGCCCTTGTGTGTGACGCTGGGTTCTCCTTCTACAGGGTCTTTGTAAACCCTTCCCTTCCTAATTCTGTAAGCTCACTGACCTACTCTTAGACTGGCCCAAGCTTAGCAGCAAGAAATTACAGTGTATGACACAGAGTAACCCACTGGGTTACATAAATGTTTTATTTTCCCTTCTAGTTGATGTTTTGGGGTCCTAGATTAGATTGAAGGCCTTTATTTAATGGTTACTCAAAAGTCTTGATTTTGTAATAGTGACTTACTTTGAGTCAGAAGAGGACTCTTATCTTAAACTTAAGCAGTCTGAGCTCCTTTGGGCCTTGCGGGTATTTGCAGGTCACTTGGCAGGTCACTTGGCAGGTCACTCTTCTTTTGGCCGCCCTGACCTTATGCTATCTGCCAAATGATGTAACATTTCCGGGTGGTACACTGCGTTACGTATTTTAGTGGATAATTTGTGGGGTATCCTGTGTATGGCATTCAGTATGATCAAGTCTAGCCCGTACAGTAGAGTTGATGTGCAATATTTGATTTGGCCCCGCAAAGTATACTTCATCTGTGGACTGCAATGCTGTGGTTCATATCGGAGTATTTCTGCCCTGTTCGGTTTCGCCTCTTCTGTGCTTCTATACATGAAGATACATGTTCTGCTCACACTTTTGGCATATATGCAAACGTAACTGGTATGGTCTCTCTGTAGCATTCTCACCAGTTATCCTCCAGTAGAAAGTGGGGCCAGATTCACCAGTGGATGGTAGGATGGCTCCTGTATCTGCATGTCGTACCCTGGCGCTGGACTAACACGTCTGCTGTGGGTTTTTCCTTTTAACCATCTGCTCATTTCCTTCATGATCTGGTGTCCACAATGGCACGTTCTTTGCTGTACTGATATTCATTTGTCAGCAGATGAGCTGTGGGGATGCTTGTCCTAAGAGGAGTACCCAGGGATTGTTAGCTCTGCTAACGACTCATTGGTCACTGACGTCCTGCTCCTTCTGCAATTATATTCTGACTGCCCACTCTTGCTCGCAATAGATACTGATGACCTGGAACTCATTTTCGGGAATCGGTTACTGATGACCTGCTCCTGACAACATTAGATACTAATGGTCTGACCTGGTACTGCCTGAATTAGCAGTAATTAATTGTTAATGCAGTGTGCCTTCATGAATGCTTGCATGTTGTTGGTTTCTGCTTGAAAACTCGGCAGCTCATTTTCGGATTCTGATCTTCTTGCTCTCCTATTGGTTGTCCACTGTGGCCCCACCTCTTTCCTCAGGCAGACTCTGAGAAGGCCAGGCTTTCTCACACATCTGGGAGTCGCCATCGCCGGGTTTGTATCCTGCTTCTGTCTCCCTCCTTTTCAGACATACCTGTCTCTTTGTTCCTCCTCTTCTCAGCCTTTTCTTCATCGCTTCCTTGGTCATTTCCCTTTATCCCTTTCACTCTCTTTTAGGCGCTGGGTGATGATGCCTTGTCTGTTCATAGCATTGGGAGCTGCAGGGTTTGTACCTTTTGCCTGTGCCTGTTTATGCATATTTTTGCGATGAGCTTTATCTGTATGGCTGCCACATGCTGCAGGTAGTGCTGGGTTCACACAGCTGGCAGGTGGCGGTCGGTGGGGTTAAAATGCTGTCATTCCCCTGGGATCTATAGTGTCACAGTTCTGGTGTTTTTTTTTGGGCTACATGATTTTTATAGGTCTTAATGTAGCCAGCAGAACAGTCATACGTCTCCCGGGTGGTTTCCATGGTGAAAGTGGACCTCATGTTTATTTTTTTTTCTCTTTTAAAGTCATCATCATCATCCTCTCTGCGGAATCCCGGCTCTTCCCACCAAAGCCGTGCCAATACCTTGCGCAGACGGGACTTGGTGGTGTGTTTGTGTGCGGTGCAGTGCATGTAGGGAAGGATTTCGGGGGGGTAGCATGGTCGGCCCCATGGGGTGTGCATCCCTCCATTATAGCATGATTACCTGATCCTAGATCAGGGCTCATAGGGATACCTAAAGCTAGGATGTGTGGGATTATTATGCAAGACTGGGTTAGGCTATAGTGCACACGAGGAAACCTCAGTTCATTGTTTTTATTGTCAGCAGTGCAATAATGTATCTCAGTGAGAGTCTGATATGAAGTCTGTATGCTCATGGCTGATGGCTGTAACCTAGTGGCCGTCATCTTAACTTGCTGTTTTCTCCCCCTCTTAGTCAGATGGAATTTCTAGCAGATCATCATTGAGAAGTGCTCGCTCCTCAGTATGTATCTGAACGCCAGTGTGTTTTTGTACACGGCGCGTCTGTGTGCGCGCGTCTGTGTGTGATGAGTCGCCTCTCGCTCTTCTTTACCCTGGCAGACCTCTGTGTACAGTGACACTCTAAGCCTGAAGAGCCCTGTAACCAGCAGCTCCAGGAAAGACCTCCTGGTCAGTGCGTCTGTGTGAAACATAGTAGCGACAAGCATTGCCAGGTCCAGCGCCTACGCCCTTCCGGGGTGACTGATAACTAAACTGCTAGAATGGCTGGATCAGTTGCCTAATGGCAAACGCACCATTCCAATATACCTATATTTCCACAGAGAAACATTGAATTGTTTGTCATCATCCTGACCTTTGTGTGTAGAAGACAATGTGTAATTTTCTCACAGACATCCAAGGGGTGACGCAGTTCAGGTGTAAAGGTTTTAGGAGCTGTTGCTGAACAATATCTGCATCTTTCCAATAGTGTGCTCTCTGCCCCTATGTTTTGACGTCCCTTTTGTCAGGCTGGGCTCTACCATGACCAGAGGAACTACAGCACCCTAAAGAACTCTAAACCGCTGCCATCCTACCAGCCTCGGGTTGGTCTCCTGCTTGCCTGAACACCACACGCTTCAGAAAGGCTGCTTTAGTGCTCTGGAGCTCGACTGCCAGTGTCACACTGGTCCTGCTTGATGTTCCAAGCTTCCTCTTTATTTGAATGATCCAACCTCCTGACCTATTGCAGGAGAGGCTGCCAGCTGGAAGACAGCTTTCTTCCTACACATATCCTAACACTATAGGGTTACTACAGTGAAATGTTTTGTGTTTTCTGGGTGAGCTGTGTGAGGTGCCCTACAGGCTGCACATAGAAGCCCTGTGTGAGGTACCTGCATAAAGTTGTTCAGCTGCTCACAGTCACATGTTGCTGTTCCTCCCTGTCTCTCTCCACCGTTTTCTTTCTGAAGTCGTCATCTCTGTATGGAGATTCCCTGCTGACCTCTTCCAGTCATGGGGTTAGTCATAGTGTTATCTTGCTATAGATCGGCCTTTTGCCTGTCATTGCGTCAATGTGACACTGACTCCACCTCTCTATCTATAGGCTACACCCACAGCCCACCCCCCGCTCCCCACTACTAGCCTAACACGGAGCTACAGTCTGGTTGGTTTGCACGTTGTCCACTGGATTCAGTGCTGAATTCTAGCTAGCTGGGAGCATTTGTTCCATGAGCTGTTTGTGTTATGCACTAATCCACTCGTCTTGTATTTATCAAGCTGTTAGCTAGCAGATTGTGGTTTATACGTTGATCTGCTCCATGTGCTTTGGATTAATAGCTGGTGCAGTTTTCATAGAGATATTAGCTAGCACTGTGTGCTTTTTACCTTGATTCTGTCTGTGCTTTGGGGTGACCATTAGGGGTAATTTGAGCTGTGGGCTACGTGCAGTTCATCCTGATCGCATGAATTCTGGATGCAACGTTAAGGTTGCTCAGGCTTGACATAGCTGTGCTTTGTGCTCTCAGGCCTCTCTCTGTGACGATGGTCTCTATGGCTCCTTCAGCTCCCGGACTGTAAGTGCTGCCATTATGATAAGGAGTGTGTGTTGTGACCCTCCAACCACCACCCTGACCCCCGTGGTCAGGACAGCGATTTGCTTGTGGACGAGTCCTTGAGGTGGTGGGGGAGGCTGGTGGTAGCCACAGTAACCTGTATCTGTGCTTGGTTTGTCCCGCAGCCCTCTGAGTATAGCTGGTACTCCTCAGCAGCTAGTTCAGCCCGCAGCAGCCCTGGGGTGAGACCACACACAAGCATGCAGACGTGCACATGAAAGCTTTAGACACTTTTGGATTTCCATCTGTGGGGTCAGTTACACACACATGCGGTCACCACAGGTACATCTGTGGCACGCTACTCATTTGACCCCCACAGACATGATATGGAGCACGATGGAGAGCAATTCTCTCTTAAAACACACATAGAAGGTGTCTTTAGATATAATTCTTTCTGAAACACACCCACATGTTCTGCTCTAACCCCTGCATGATATGATGTGTCTCTTATGATGTAGTTCTCTCTGATACATGCTTACAGGTTCTGCTCTTACCAATACACAGTGTGGAGTGCGTCTTTTGTTGCGATTCTCTCCAAATCTCACACGCACACACACACACACACACACACACTGCTCTTGCCCCTGCATGATGTGGAATATTCGTCTTGACGTGCTTCTCTTTTAAACGCACTTTCTTGTCATTCCCCTGACACAAACGGGCTTATTTACCTTAAGAAGGACCTGGCAAGCATGTCTGTCCCGCCGCATGTATGGGAGAATGAAACGGGTTAACTAGTCCGAACCACAATATCTTCTGGATGTTTTTTCAGTTGTGTGAATATTGTGCAACATTTGATTAATTTTTATCTTGCTGTAGTGCAGTTCACAAAATCCCCCAAAGCATTTAAAACTCCATCTGCAGTGATCTGTTGGGAAAATGTTTACAGAAAAAACTGCGTTTTGAGTGATGAATTATTATGGTGGTTAATATAGATATTACCTCACTGCTCTCAGGTCAGTTTGTCTCACAGCAATGTGAAAACAATATCAATCCTTTTTCTCCGGTTAAATGTTTGTATGTCTTTCTCCGCATTGTTTGTATTCAATACATTTGTTTTCTAACTGTTTGAAAACTAAATAATGCTGCTGGTGGTGAATAACAGAATGATCATATAGAGCAGGGTTATTCAACTCACGGTCCCCGAGGTCCGAGCCCTGCTGGTTTTCCAGCCTTCCTTTACCTGTCAGTCAGGTGTGAAGGCTCTGACCAATCAGAATCAGTAATTATTAAGCAACTACCAGGGAGAACTGAAAACACGGCCTGGATTTGGAATCAAGGTCCAGAGTTGAAGAACCCTGATATAGAGGTAACCTCTGGCAGAGCCCGGTGTGCCAGGAATGTGATGTTCCTGTGGTTCAGTAAAACACCCTGTATATGTGTGTGCCCTGAGATGGGCTGGCATTCTGTTCAGGATGTACCCTCCATTTTGCCCTGTGGTTCCTGGATATATCCACTGCATCCCTGTACCAGATTATTAGTGATGATGGATGGGATGAGACGTTTCCTAATTGTGATTAGCAGTAACAGGCTCTTTAATGAAGCACACCACCTAGGCATGTTGGGAATGACTAGCGTCACCCTCTGGCTGCCCTGTGTGCAGCTCAGTTCGTTGTTTTTTCACCAAGCTTTAACTTTCAAAGCGTTTCAGACACTCCCAGCATGAACTGTGTTCAGCCTCTGCTGTCCAGTCTGGATCCTTCACAACATGACCCTGTTAAAACGAACAAAGTTAGTGTCTTGTGATGAAGCCTGACTGTAGAGTGCATAGTGATTTCATTACATTTTATTTTAGCAATATGTTAAATCAAGAATTATGACCTTTTTAACATCCTGAGACAGAGGTTGGTCTTCAGTTGGAGGGTTAGGAGATGCGGGGTCCGGAGTTGATGAGATGGGCTTCTTTGATAATTTGCCGCATCTCCAGCTCTGTGATCGGAGGAGCAGGATCTCTTCATAGCAGTGGTGCTCATGCTCAAAGAGATTTGCCGTAGTTATGGTGTCATGGTGCATCATGCGTTGCATTTGCACTTGATGCATGTGACACATGGCTGGGATCTCACTCCCCCTTTGATCGTCCCCTTAGTCCTCTTCTGACGACGACTCCTCCAGTACCGTGTCCCAGGAGCGGCTCGGTCGCAGCCGGGGGGGCAGCGTGGTGAGACAGTCCTGGATGCAGGGTGGCGCATGTGCAACTTGCACAAGAATGAATGGCTTCTGCACTCACTGTAAAGTGATCAGAGGCCGGAAACTGTCACCACAATTGTCATGGGGCATGGCTGACTGTGCTGCTCAGGTGGATGCTGCCTGAGGCCTTTATCTGGGTGGTGTGGACAGGTAGGCTGGGGGTGCCGGGTGCTGGGTGCTGTGGACAGGTAGGCTGGGGGTGCTGTCGCGGTGCCGACAGGTGAATGGAGAATGGGAGCAGGCAGCCTCTGTGGGCCTGCAGGCTTATAGGCATGGATATGAAGCAGGTTGTGTGTGTGTGTATGTGTGTGTGTGTTTGTCTGTCTGTGTATGACTGCTGGAACTGCTGGTTTATCATCATGAAATCTTGCTGTTTTTGAGAGCATGCATGCACCTGAGTGGGTTTTGTATGTGAGATCACCGAACATGGATGTAGTGCCGTCATGCTCCGAGATTTACTCATATTTGCGAGTTTGTCTTACTCTATCTTCTTCCTTTCTCTCTCTGGGACACTCTGGGTCAGTGCTCTGACTTCTCTGACTCCAGTGACACTGCAGCAGATTATTTCAGCCGCTCCAACCGCAGGGGCAGCATTGTGTCCGACCTGGATGAGCTCAGCATTCCTGACCTGGATGGTGTGAGTGGGGGGGGGGGGGGGGGTCTTCTGTGCCTCCTGTGCACCTACAGCTGGTCAAACGTGGAGCACTAGGGGCAGTTTTTGGGCGTTTGAGATGCGAAGCTCTGAATATGCAACAATGACATGCTAACTTAACCGCTAAGTAATGTTGTCTTCTGTACTTGCAGTGTGAACTTAATGAAGCTTCCTTTTTTTATTCAGCTAACTTCAGTTATGTTTCACAGATTAACATGGATGGAGCCAGCATGACCACTCTTTACCTATGGAATTTTATTATGAGACGGATGGCATGTGCTAACAGTTCTGAGAGATCTCTGACCTGTGGAGGTCGTCGTCACCGGACTTTGAGCTGGCGTATTAAATGGCGCTCTTTAATCTGTGTGGCATGTGAGTTTATAGCAGCCTGTTGTGCATGTTTCTAACAGTGCTGTGTTTGTCTCTCCTTCAGCTGGATGAGAAGAGTGATAAGCAGTTCACAGAGACATCCTACAGTCGGGTGAGTGACAATGCTGGAGTCCCCTCCATCTTTATCCTCGCGGAGCCTCTCACTGCTCTAACGCTAAATATGCAGAACTTGGAGTCCAGATTGACCAGTCAAACCTGTATGACTGAGGTGGAAAGAAATAAATAGCAAGATTCTATCTTGATAAAAGTGCTTGTCTGCATGTTTCTGGTGTGAGTTTTCATGGTAGGATAAATGTTCGTTATTGCACATATTATCTGTTAAAGACTGATTACTGAATGAGATTTTTAGCCTATATCCACACTGCCACCTTTTACATTTTAAAACACTGGCATTAGTCTCAGTTTTTGCCTTTTGTCTACACCAGAGTTTTCAGCCCCCAAATGTTGAGGCTTTCAGAGCTGTATACTTCTGAAAATTGTTTTGCAATGTGGATGAGTGAAAGTCAAGTTATGAAAACATAGACTCTAAAAGCGCCCTAACTGGTCCCTACTTATCACATGGCCCTTCCCTGATTTGATCCCTCTGGTTTCAACATCTCAGTGTCTCACTGGTCACCTGGTTACCCTATATGGAAGTAAACAGGATTCCAGCATGACGAGAAGCTGCTCTCAGTTTTCTGTTGCTGACCTGTATGCAGTGAAATGGCATGACTGCTGCATATTTAAGCAAAAAGAAACTAATTTATTATTGATCACTGTGTTGATGTGCGTATGCCTAATGTAGACTAATAACTATGGAGGGTATTTTGGAACAATATTTAATAAATAAATGCCATCTGAATGATTATTTAGATTGTAATGTAAATTGCCATTTAAATTATTATTTAATTGCTTAAATGATCATTTAAACGGTACCCACAACCATTAAAATTATCTGTCAGTCACCTGTCAAACTTTTTGGTGAGCTTTAAACAAAACAAAACATCTGATTGGTTCATTCAAATCCAAACTAAATTACGTCAGATTTATCTCACCTTCGATTGAATTCTCATTTATAACTGCATTTTGTCTGTTCCGTCATGGGACTGTATACTTCCCAAAATCCTAAATGCTTTTTATTGTTCCTATCCTAAGACTGGAAATGTGTACTACAGGTTCCTAACTTCCCAAAATCTTAATCTGTGATATTTATTTATAGAATATTATCACAAAGCACCCTCCATAAACTACGTCATATTTATTTCCACTCATTTCAGTGTGCATGGAAAACTGTTATAACAAAATGTCAAAACGCCTTGGTGGATGGTGATTGTTTATATTTGAAAACTGTTTTTAAACGAAAATGCAGCAGTGTGCTGTAGGGTTATGCCAGTCAGTTGATTTTTATCATAGCAAACACAACGGTCTAGGTTTTGCCTTCTGCACATAGGGATACAAACAGAACATGTCGTCACAGGAACACATTTATCTGCTTGGAGTTGGAGATCTACTCTAGTTTAAGACGGAAGACTGTGCGACGTGTACATGTACTCTGAATGTGACTGGGTCAGCCTAACTGTGCGACGTGTACATGTAATAATAATAATTGATACTTTATTGATCCCCGTGGGGAAATTGTTTTTACGCCTCCCTCAAGTTGTCCGCGAAGGGCAGCAACCTGTTGGGGCGCCCAGGGAGCTGGGGGTTAAGGGTCTTGCTCAAGGACCCGCAGACATGCTGAGGCTGGGTTTGAACCAGCGCCCTTGTGATTATAGGCACACAGGCATAGCCCACTGAGCCACACATGTACTCTGCTTCCTTTGCATGGTTTTGTATTTACAGACTTTTGTTCTCTCCACAGCCCTCCTCACGCTGCACTACTCCTGGTCTGTCTGCATCCAGTCTGGCTTCCCTGGGGGGGTCCTCGTCCAGGAGGGGCAGTGGGGAGATGAGCAGTCTGATAGACCCCGACGCATCTCTCAGCGAGCTCAGGGTACGAATCACCCCACTCCACCCTGCGCTGCGTGGTGTGATACTCTCCTCCTCTTTCCTCCTCCATGAGAGGCAGGCGTGAGGAGCATCTCTCTTCTCTGCTGTTCTTTACCTGCTGCACCCCAGGTTTACGTACATGGCTGTCCTGTTACACTTGGTACCATAGTGTTTGTTTGTGTGTCTAGGCTCCCTCCTTCTCTGTGGGGTGGTATTAGGCTTCCAGCCCCCCCGCCACCCCCCGTGAAGTGTGCCAGCTTGTCTCTCTCTGCCCAACAGGATATCTATGATCTTAAGGACCAGATACAGGATGTAGAGGGGCGGTACATGCAGGGCCTCAAAGAGCTGAAGGTAGAGGGGCTGACGCTCAGAGCATGCCTTCTGCACACCCCGCCCTGCCTGCTGGAGGGTCTCTCTCGCCTTCACTACCCTGCTCCCTTCTGACAGTCGGCGTGCATGCACTGTGTGGTGGCTCTGCTGTGTGTTTTACCAATTGGTGCTTGTGCTGTGGGCTGAGAAGTGCAAGGTTACTGGGGACACAGTAGTGGACAGGGCTGAAGTGATCTGGACGATATGCCAGTCTGCTGTATCCTTATAGTCCCACTGCAGCTGTGACTGCCTGTCACTGAGCCTGTGCCTTTTGGTGGTTGCTTTGCCAAACTGTCACTAGCTATTATGCTTTGGGCAGCTCTGCGTGTGTGACCTGCGTCCTTTGGGATGGCTCTGCCTGTGTCTTTCAGTGTGTGTGTGCGGGGTTATGTGTGACCTGCGTCCTTTGGGATGGCTCTGCCTGTGTCTTTCAGTGTGTGTGTGCAGGGTTAGGGTTAGGGTTAAACTTGACTGCATGAAGATCTGCAGCCCTTGTTCTCACAGGGTTCCATATGCGTACAGATAAGACTAACCCCTCCCAAACCAGATTCCCCGCATGCCGCTCATTGCCTGGGGCCTTTGTTGGGTCCATCCCCTTGTCAGGGTGGGCTTCTTGTTTTACGCTTCTTCCACGTCTAGCAGTACTTTCTTGATCCTTTTATCAGGGGCCTCACATTCACCTTAGTGATCTGCAAGAGATAAAATGTTCGTGGTAACCAAAGTTTCACATCCAAGGTTTTGTGTTTGTGTGCGAGCGCGTGCAGGGGAGATGGATGTTCAGCTTTGATTTCGTAGTGGTACCCTCCCTGTGTTTGCCCTTTCAAAAATTGTATGGATTTTGTCTCCCCAACATTGCTGTGAGGCTGCTGGCCTGTGCTTCTCTGCCTGTATGATTTTTTAAAACTGTGTAAATGTTAGAATGTTCCCTTGCAGGACTCTCTGGTTGAGGTGGAGGAGAAGTACAAGAAGGCCATGGTGTCTAATGCGCAGTTGGACAACGACAAGGCCAACCTCATCTACCAGGTGGACACTCTGAAGGATGTCATCGAGGCCATGGAGGAACAGATGGCTGAACTGCACAGGGAGAACGGGGAGAAGACAAAGGTAGTGCAGAGACACCACGCAGCAGCACTTCTGATTTGTGGCTGATTTCTAGACAAAGTGTTAGATTTTATTCAGGTGTCTGCCTGAAGGTGGTGCTACCCTTCTGAGGAAATTCATGTAAAAAATTACAAATCAGATTAGAGTTCGTGTTTTTGCCTGTGCAAATAAAGGAAATACAAGGAAATGTTAACAGTGAAGCATCTGTGAAAGAACTGGCGCATTATCTGAAAAAAAAACTGCAGGGGTGCCAATATTGTTGGCCACTCCTGTAACTCATTCATAATTGATAACTCACAGTTTTTTGTTAAAGGTATCAGTAGCAGCTCTTCATATTGCTGCCATTTTATTTGGTTACCTTTTGATACTTTTTTGTCTTCAGGAGCTTGAAAGACAGAAACACACATGTACAGTCTTACTGCATAAGCACGATGAACTCAAGGAGGGAATCCGGCAGAGAGATGAACTCATTGAGGTAAGACAACCATCAAGGAACTTGTATATGACCTTTATGACCTGCCTTCCTTTCTCAGGAATGCTGCTGCCCAGCATTTCCTCCTTGAAACAAGATGGCGTGCAAGAGTTGGGTTCATTAAAACATTGATAGGTGAATGTGTACAGCTGAGTGTGACAGGAGTTGGCTTTCACACATTCCCGGTGTCTATGTGTACATCTCCACTGTAGGAGAGAGTAGTGGTCAGGTGGACAGAGCACTACAGAACTTCTAAGCTGAGATGACTACTTTCCCAGATGTTGTCACTCAGCAAACCGGGGCAATGTGTGCTCTTCTCCTACATTCTCCCATCTCGCTCTTTGTCTTTCGCTGTTCATCCCATTCTTGTGTCACTCTGTCTGTCGCTACTCATCCCTCCCCATCTTGCCCTGCCCATCCCACAGGAGAATCAGCGAATCCAGCAAAAGTTAGACTCCCTCACCAGGGAAGCGTTTGACCTGCAGGAAACCATTAACTGGAAGGACAGAAAGATTGGGGTAGGCAGTCATGCAGGGGGTGCTGTGGTACCTTGGCCAGCTAGTCTCCATCTTTCGCATGGGTGACACCTCCCTCTTTGTTGAACATACAGGAACTCATGCCATAAGTATCCCAATGGTGACATACACTTGCACTCCCAGTACACCAACAGGCCACTGTGGGCCGACACTGCACTGCCTGGAGTGTCAGCATGTGGATGGCCGAGTCTGAAGATGCATGTTTTAAATGATTGTTTGATCTATTCACTCACCCACCTTCTCCCAAATTAGCTGAGAGACTGTGACTCTCCTTAAGCCGATTTAGCATGTGAAAAAGTGCAATATAGAGGACACTTTTTAAAAAGCCCTTTACACTTAATAGTAAAGTCGAGATTGATGCATAAATGATTTGCTGGTAGCATTTAACTGTTGAAATGTCATGCACGGCAAAATGACAGTCTTTACACTGTATAGTATGTAACATGGTTTAGGTTAAGAACCAGGCTAATAGTGTAGTGTGGCTGTACCTTAATGCTGTATAGCATGCTGGTTTTCTGTGGAATGAGACACTTCATAGTTTTGCCCCCTGTTGGCTACCAAAGGAAAAATTGAACTAGTCTGGGCCTTAGAAAAGCCTGCATGTTGTAGGGGAACCATCTCAGTTCATCAGTAGTTTTTATTGGTCTCGCTGGGAAGACGTGTGTGTCTGGATGCGCTGCCTCCAGTCTTACTCTCTCATACTCCCACATGCACGCTGCTTTCTCTGCTCTTCCTCCTGTGCCTTTTCTTTCCTGTTCCTCTGTGGTGGTTGTGTGCCCCCTGGTGGCCAGGCACTGGAGAGACAGAAGGAGTACTTTGACTGCATTAGGAGTGAGAGGGATGAGCTCAGAGATGAGCTGGCTGACCTCAAGGGGAAGTCGAAGCCAGCAGAGGTAGGTTGCCGAAACTGTGGCAAGGCCAGTTGTCATGGAGATGACGACTCCCATGATTACCAGGGTGGTTAATTTACCCGCAGAAGCCGCTGTCTTTAGTGGGACCATGCTGCCCTGCTGAAGACCAGTCACTGGACCTGGCACCTTGTATAGTGATACAGAACACCAGCTCGGTCTTTATTCTGCAGACATCTGTTTTACATGTGTCAGTGAAATCATATCAACAGATGCCGCACATTTCATTCCTCAATACCAAAGCCAGAGAGGTCAAACAGCAATTTTTGTATAACTTGTCTGTGCTATTTTTGTGATGCTTATAGCAATCATACAATTTATAAATGTGGTGGTACTTTGATGCAATTTAGAAGATGAACTTAGAAGAGTTTGTAAGTCACTGAGCAGTATGTGGGTCTACGTATTTAATCATAAGATGCAGACTGGTTTTGTGTACACACTGTGTAAAAAGTTGGGGTGACGGTGTAAATGTGAGTTTCCCAGCTACACTGGTAACCAGTATGCTTCGTGGTGGACTCGAGTACCAATGACATATCTTCTGTGCTGCTGCGTAAGTGCTCAGGTTACCCACCCCATATGGTTTCCACAGAAACACGGGTTATTGGTCATCCCAGAGAGTACCCCTAATGGAGACGTCAGCCATGAGCCTGTGGGAGGAGCCATCGCTGTGGTTACACAGGAGACAGCCCAAGCGCTGGAAGCTGCAGGAGAGGGCCCGTTAGGTAAGGCTGAGTTAAGTGCCCTACCTGGCAATTTGCTCATTCTAACTCGGTCTCTTGCTCAACAATTCACCCATGAACTGTTTCATCTCACTGGCACACTCTGAGCATGACTGCTCCCAGATCATGTGTCTTGTTTACTCTGTTTCAGATGTTAGGCTACGTAAGCTAGCAGATGAAAAAGAGGAGCTCCTGGCTCAGGTACAAGAGAACCCGCGTCACGCAGCTGCCAAGTGGCGTTCTGCCTCATCACCTCGTTCCCATGTTGTGTGTATGAAGTTTGTTAGGAGTGAGCATTTCCCACAAACAGCTGTAGGTTTGTTTGAGTTAGAGTAGTGTTTTGATGCATTTGGTAATCTGCATTTCTTCCTATCTCAGATCAGGAAGCTAAAGATGCAGCTGGACGAGGAAAGGCAAAAGAGCACAAAGATGGAGAGCGTCTTCACAGACAGCGAGCGGCTGGAGAACGGGACTGACTTGCACTTCATTGAGATGCAGAGTTAGTTTCTCCTAAACACATAAGCTGGATCCCATGCAGCCCCGCCATCGTGTCATATATGCACAAACATGTAGCACGTGTGGTGCTTTGGCAGTGTTCACATTCTAGCTGGTTAAGATTATAGTTCCCCAGTTTATTCACATATTCCAGCTTACCAAGGGTTAATGACTCATTTTGCTGCACTTGTTCATGTTATTCAAATCTGTCACTATAGCTTATGCGGAACTAAGGAAACAATCCTAATCACACTGCTGATTTTACCATGTTGTTCTTCCAACAGGAGATGCCAATCGACAAATAAGTGAATACAAGTTCAAACTCTCAAAAGCAGAACAGGAAATGGCAACGATGGAACAAAATGTAATTACATCTATCAGGAATACTGTTTGGTACTATCACATAGTGCTATTAGATGTACTTAAGGTTCCAATGGGGTGCATTGAGGGTTAAGGCATCATCCTTAACCACTAAATAGTACTGTAGTACTCAGCGTTAAATTCGTCATGGAGACTTGGTCCTCTGGACTAAGATTTAGGCACAGACACTACACCCACCCCCACAAGATAAAAATCCCTTAGTAACTCTGATATGCATCATGCTCAGTTAACAGAAAGTCTCTCTTTCAGATCAACAGACTTGAAGGACAAGTGTCCAGATACAAAATGGCTGCAGACAACTCTGAGAAAATCGAGGATGAGCTCAAAGTTGAAAAGAGGAAGCTTCAAAGAGAGGTACAGGGCAGACACACTCACAAGCAGACATGGACCACTCACACCAACTGCCACCACTAGTGGGATTTCCAAAATCTTTTGTATAGGGCTGCCGCGATGAGTCGACGTAGTCGATGTCAACACTGAAAATCCGTCTACATCAATATTTGAAATCGACGCAGTTTTTAAAAATTTTAATGAAATTACCATTATAATTTCTAAAACGCTTCGTTATAAAAAATGTTTTCCTCCAAGATCATTACGTAATTATAGGAGTACTCCAAATAGGGCTGTCACGATCATGAAATTTTAAGTGACGATTAATTGTCATAAAAATAATTGCGATTAATGATTTAATTGTC
>JAODJW010005526.1:0-26782 GCA_026777045.1 Hyperopisus bebe | reverse complement strand
GCTTCCTTCACACACAGTCACAGCGCCACACACACACACAACCACACACACACACACACAACCACACACACACACACGATGCGTTCGGCCTGGACCTCAGCCCATCAGAACAGCCTCCACCGGTTCCCATCAGACCAAATAAAGCATCCTGCCTTCCAACCCCCCCGGGTCCCAGTCTGCTCCCCGAGGAATAATAAGATTTTCAGTATTTTTAGAAGGCCTCCAGTTTACTTCTACGGATTCAGAGGTTTGTAAGCGAGGATGAAAACCAAAACAGCCCCTCTGTGAAAGCACCGGTGCGGCATGGCTCCGGACTCTCTGACAGATCCAGTCTGTCATTGAAAATCCTGAATATTTACTCAGCAGGTCCCTACCTGCACCACCCTTTGCCGAACCCACTGGCTAACATAAGCAGGTGGAATAATCATGCACCTCAGCTGGGACAGAAATGAGACTTGAAACGTGCAAACAGCAGCTCTGAGGTCTTACGCTGGGCACCGTGAGCAGGGCCGCCAAAGCAAGGCCCTGGGGCAACAAGCCGGCGTTTGTTCTGGAGGAATGCAGGGCGTGTGGGGGAGGGGATACACACAGCCTGCCTGTGGAGATCAGGCTGCCTTCCTGTCCTGCTAATACCGATTGGCCGCGCTGGGGTTCATGTAAATGGGGCCCTTACCAATAATTTAAAAAATACATAAAATAAACAAAGGGAAAAAGTAAATATGTGAACAAAACCAATTATAACTAAATTAAAATTAAGTACAGAAAAAGAGTAGATGGGGAACTTATTTCTCCTAATTTCCCTACCACTGGCAGAAAAGAAACACCTTATCCATAGCATTCAGCTACAAATGAGAAACCTCTGAGCAGGACAAAGGCTGTGGAACCTTACTGTAGGCTACAGACAGGTGTGAGCACCGCTTGTCTTAAGCAAAGGGAAAGGACAGAAATATGGGGATCTATGCTTTTACAACGCAATACTTTTTAGGACTGGCATTCCATGCTTGGCATCTCCTGCCTCGTACATTCTGGAATAGGCTTCAGGTCCTACATGGCTGCATAGGACACAAGGCTGGGGTACACTGTGGATGAGATTTCTGTCCATTGCAGGGCACATACACGAACTCACACCTACATAAACACTTTGGGTAATTTAGAGATGCCAATTAGCCTAACTGCATGTCTTCGAACTGCAAGAGGAAACCCACAGGGCACAAAGAGAACATGCCAACTCCCCATGCAAGATCGGAGGCACGATTCGATCTTCCAGGCCTGGAGCTATAATGCGACTGTACCACCTGCAAACTGACGCATATTTTTATTTTCACAAGATGTAACAACAAAACAGGCTTTGAAGATATTTTGAAGATTCACACCCTATATGCTAGAAAATCATTGTGAAGTTGGAAATTTAAGAGAACAGAGGAACTTGGCAGAGAAAAATTGCTGTGGTTTCTATTACCAATGCAAAAAAAAGATCAGGTGAATCCTTACATTCTCATTACACTTACATAATTTCATGAATGAGCTTCTTAAATTACCATAAAGCACTGCAACTTCCTCATACAAGTTCTATTGTGTATTAAACTAACAGTAACCAGAAATTTAGAAATGTAGCTACTAAATAGAGATCCACATAATGAATCAAGAAAATTACGAAATTACTAATTTGCTGAATGACTGCTATACTTATCAAACAGTTTATTCACCTCTGACGATTCTGAAACGGAGCAGAGTAACGTACAGCAACACCTTCATTCAGAAAAGGTTTGTATTTATAACCCAGTTGACATTCACGATTCACAAATGTAGCCCGGCACAGTTTTCCAGACCAGCCCTTCCCTGCATACACACTGATAATAACCATTTACGGTTAAAAACGATACTTGTATAAAAAGAATACCAAAAAAAAAAAAAAAAACGAAAAAAACATGGAATTTGTGAAGGGTGAAGGGATTGGCAGCAGCTTTGCACTGGGAATAATCATGGGCCTTTGGCTATTCTTACATGGGAACAAGCTTTCAGATGGATCGGCGTGACAAGCCACTGAATCACATTCCTGCACATTATAGTGAATTTTAAGTATTAAAACAATGCTCTTGCTTTATGGCACATACTACATAGTGAAAGACCAATTTTAAATCATATACTTACAGTGTATATGTACAAGTATTTTCTAAAACAGGAAAAATCCATAAGGTGGAAGGGACAAATATATTTTAACCACTGGATTGCGAGATTCTAAATTATTTTACTTAGAATGGTGCCATGTTTATGTAGAACCCTACTTTCCTGTTAAAATCACACACGGAAGATGTTTGTTGACCAATATCTTAACTCTCATCTAATTACCAGTCATAGGGAAGGCTAATCTGCAAATATTAAAAACACCCACTCTGAAGGAACCATGACTCAAATGGCAAAAAAAAAAAAACTTCCTGCTTGGACAAAATTACAGGACTAGAACAATCGTAACAGCGTTCTTATATGGAGGACACAAAAGAACGTGTGGACACTGGAAATGTGGACTTTTGACTGAAAGGTTTAATACTACTGGCCTACTACAATTTGACATCCACCGTTTTAAAAATACATTTAAATTCACAAAGTGCAAATGAAATGAATACTTCCAGTAAACCTGTCACTCAGAATATTGTCCAAACAATTAACATTTTCATAATAGACCAAATGCAATGCTTTTAAAAATGTATTCTTTATTCTTCAGAGTATTGCAGTATTAAAAAGACACCTAAGACCTTGCCTTACTCCACAAAGCTACGCTGCCTATTCTAAACAGGACAGTGTCTTCCAGTTAATGAGCTTTTTCCTGTATTTGGTCTGAAATAAGCCTAGTGCTTGCATGCAAGACTCCATGCAGCCACTTCATTTTATGGAACAATCATAAATTAACCCCAATATACAATATATCTCTAAGAAGGTTCAGTGACGACTTCAGAGATAGTAATAAAGGTCTAGTGAGGGAAATCACTAACTTCAGCACACCAAATACCCCCCCAAACAGCCAAGTGAAACTGTTTAGCTGTTGCAAACGCAAAAATGTGGTAATTATACTCCATTACTCGCCCAGTGATAACCATGGAAACACGCCTAGGATGCTGAAGTGCTCGGGATGCAATATGATAGCAAGGCCAAATTAAACCAGGCAGCCAACTTGTTACAACATATCAGTTTTTTTTTTTTTTAAGTATATACGTATCTTATCATGACCGGGTGGCATACCTAAAGATAAATATGAGTCCATGAATACAAATCCATATATGCAAGTGGAGATCTTTAATTACATCAATGCATGTTTAATTATGGTGATTTGCCTGAGGGACGGTCTACTAACTCAGGCCTGATTCAAGCAGCTTTTAAGAAGTTAAACGGAACTTCTATGAGATGCAGCTAATGACTGGTGAAGTGCTTCCTATGAAGATAACAGCCACCCAGATTTTAAAGCATGAACAAAATATAGGTCAGAAGAAGACCCACGCCACCTTAAAGAGGAAAAAAGAGCAACTTTTAACACACTGTATAACTGGGTAGTATTTGACTCTTGTTGATTGATTATTCTTTTTTATTTAAAAATAATTTGACAGCTAAGTTAGTCATCCACCGATTACATGTATATTCCTGATATTCATTTGAAAAAGCACATGCTTAACAACAACCCACTCACTTTACCTTTGAAGACACAAACACAAGGCCACATATCTCAGTTAGTACAAAGGAAAAAAAATCCCTTGCTTAAGTTATAATTAAACAAAACAACAATGTATTTTGTCATACTTTCAGGCTTCCAGGAATGCTTTGTTGACAGGCAGATCACCTCGAACCTCTGCAGGACCTCAAAGATTGTCTGTGTAGGCAGAGCACATGCTACCCCTCCATTAAGAGGAATGCAACAAAGATTAGGGCTACCAGCCAACTGCTGGTCTTCCCGCGCATGGCCAGGCCAGAATGAGCCATATTTAAGAGCAACTCTTCAGTTCACAGCTGCACAGATCTTTACACTATGATGGGACTTGGTATTCGGCAACACATCAAAAAAAAGAGAAAAACTCACAGCCAGCTGTGAAATCATTGAGTATATTAAAGCTGTGCATTTGCTTGTGTCTGTAGTTGACAGGGTCTGGAAATTTTGAACAAGTATGAACTTCTGTAAAACAATATTTTTGATTTCTGCATTTACATTATTTACATTACGCTCAAGCATAAATACAAAAAAGGACAGTCTTGTAATAAAAGTGCCACACATATAAATGAAGGCCAAATAATGTTTTTGACCAGATTCAACTACTTCGATGGTTGCATTTTTTTCAAACTGATATTTTTAAAAGATAAAAAGCAGAAATAAGGCAGTGGTGTGCATAAAGAATTTAACATCCACAAGACAAAAAAAAAAAAACAATAAACCATGTGTATGTTCATAAAAGGTACACCTGTAATACATTGTTACTCAATCCAACATTATCTAGAATTACAGCTATCATACTAGTCTCTGGGAATGTTGTAAATAATGTGTGAAGGAAACTGAGTCAGCATTACATAATCCATCTTCCAGCTGCTTATCCAGTACAGGGGGTGATGGGGGAGGAGAATGATGGATATGTTTCACTATTTTTTGGCCTTCGAACAAGCTTCTTTGTTTCAAGTTGCTAGAAATGGAAACAAATATTCTTGGTACTATTACATTGCATTTTTTAATTATTTTAGAGGACATGTTAGCCTAGGTTACTTGGATTGTCTGAGCTTTGCGGGTATATTTTCATTATATGGATATAACCGTGTCCTTCATCTCGACCCTGGCCACCGATCAGAAAAAAGATGAGGGCATTTGGTAGGACCATAGTTGTATTCTAAAGCACCAAGAAATCCTGTTGTTGACATAACTCAGGGACAGGAAGGATTATGGGAAAGTGGTACCTTGACTAAGCACCGGGCCAGTGTAGTAATGGAAAGCTTGCTGTTGACAGATTGGATGAGGTTAGCACAGGGTACAAAAGAGAACTGTAACAAGCAACTCAACAGCTTTATTGGCTAGATCTGACTGACTGCTGAAACAGCAGCTCTGTCCAGCCCACTACAGATCAAAAAATCCCACAGCTACATTTTTGTTTTTATAGCACATTTTACAAGTGGTTTTATGAGCCCAAAAAAAAATGATATTTTGGCTGCAATCTGTTTTGTAGTAGCTTGAATCATAATAACCAGCTGGCTATGTTGGCCTACTGGGGGGATGATTTCAATCCAACAGACGTCCATGCTGGTATATGAATTACAGCATGAAGAACTTCATGAGAACATCACTGGTGATTTGGATTATCTCCAGAGACCTCTGGTCTCAAGATATAGCCCAGACCTCCATCTGGAGAAACACCACCACACATGAACCAAGAATGACGCTGTCCACAACAGCTCCAAGAGTGAAATGTAATATCAAACGCACCTTCGGACAGGAAGGACTCCTTAAGATGCAGGAGGACGTCAGCGACCTGACGCACATCGTTAACCAGCTGCATGATGTAGCCGGGGTCTTCTCCAGGGCTGTCCACGCCATCGACACCGACGGAGTTCAGAGAGCTGCCCTTCAGATTTCGGTTGGCTCCCCAGGTCCCCGGGCCCGTGGAAAGGGGGAAGAGGCTGGAGATGCCCAATGTGCGCTTATTTCCACCACTGTTGCTGTGTCGCAACATCCCCAAGCTGCTGAGCTCTCGCCGAGGGTGATTCACACCTTACCACCACTAAGCTCCAAGTGACTCCAAGCGATGGAGAGCGACCCCTAAGGCAATAAGATGCTTTTTATTTTTTCCTTCAGGAAAGGGAACAGGAGGAGGGCAATTCTCTCTGATAGCACAATATCGTCAAATCAACAATAGCAAACAATATCCTGTTATCATGCATGACTCACTTTTGCACGTAATGCAAAAAAATCTAACATTATATGAGAAACGTCCTCATTCATATATATGCCCGTACTTTAAAAAAATAAATATATAAATTTCAATAATTACAAAAAGGTAAACCTTATTATGCATATGATAAGCTTAGTAATATTTCGTCCTGCTAAGACAGCTGTAGGATAGCTGCTTGACAATGTGGCTATTTCTTTTGTCTTTTTTGCTTATTGACCAGACACTATCATTAAAATATCAAAATCTAATGTGAGGACAAGGTCAGTATGAACCGCATGTACCCCACATTTCTCTATCCCAGCCTTATATTAAAAGTGGAGTTGGGAGGCTTAGAAGAAGCGTTAAGGCGTAATGCCATAAAATTGCATTACCTGTATCCTGAGATACCAAAAATATCGATATCATTTCGTAAAAAATACAGCATAGAAGGAAGACCCACGCAAACTGTTTTAAATTCCAACCTTTGAAACAGTACAAATTAAACTTCCGTGCAACATCGGTTTAGATACTCCAAATGTATGGAAATTTTAAGAAAAATTTTAAGAAAAATATTTTCTTTTTACGTGACCGTACTGCGACAACAGTCGCCGTTATTGCAACCTAACAAGGTGACCGACCGAGTTAATTCGTTCCACCTGAGCAACACGACATGTGGACCTTCTGTGGTGAATATTCAAACAGCATGTTAATAAACCATAACACTTAGTGCTTAGACCAGGAGAGCCTTATTGACTTCATAAGGCATACCCACTACACCAAAGTCGAACCGGTATCTAGGTATAGCGCATGTAACACCGTATTCGAACGTATAGTCCACCGGTAGAAAACTGGATATGTTCCCAAAGTAGGTAATGTATGACACTTACAGCCTGCCTGATAGTATTACCCACGACAACCTTCATACTGTTAAATAATTATTAAACAGTAATTTGCTAAACAGCGTCAATAATACACATTAAGTAAAAGTCCCCTTAAGTTCTGAGGACAGCAGTTTCAAAGATCTGACAAAACACAAGCAATGTAACATCTGCAAACAAACAAACAAATAAGTAACTAGGCGCCCCTACTCACAATATGTGGATTGCACTTGCCCAAACAGTTTTATTAGATCAGTTATTTTGTACGACAACGGATCTTAAAGATCAGCGCGCTTACCTGATTTTTGCATCAGTAACATCGCCCTGTCGGGAAGTCCGGAAATCTGGCTTGGACTCTTAAACTAAACCCCCGTTTCCGAAGCCTCGCTCCAAGAACAGTGTTACTGTAAGAATTACCTTGTCTCACTTTCAAGCGACTTAAAATCGTGATTCACTGCCTTCTCTATTACCGAGCCCTCCCCCTTCACACGTGATGCGCAAGCTAGCTTCTCATTGGCTGGCTGACAGCACGGAGGCGAAAACGAGTATACCTATCTAATCATAGCGGCCTCCCTTAACAACAGGTGTTTTACCCGTTGCTGTGTGTGCAATACGACCTGCAAGCAGCGATGGGGTCTCTAAGGTGCTTAGGAAACATATTTGCGTTTCTCATGTAGGCCAGAGTAATTTTATAACGGATGCCGTGTCGGCAGGAGTATCGATGTGTGCTGTTTGATGGCTCTCTCAGTTCTTCCGTTTACTAAGGGTATTGTTCTCCTAGATAAGGTTATAAGCAGTACATCGGAAAATATTTGACCACTTGAGGTACTTGAGATATCCAATATGTAAAAGGCTTCCTATTATATCAAATACAGTCTGCTGGTGAGTCCATTTAAATAGTGTATGATGACGCCACAGAAAAGACTGATGTGCTTTTAGAATGCAATTCCAATATTACTTTACAGTCAATATTAATATTTATAATTGTGGCGAATACAATAGCTGTACATACTGTGAAAATGCTACAGAGACATAAGAGCGCATTTCTATCATTTGTTGTTCTGGAACAAACATGCTGGTCAGTTATATACTGTATGCAGTCCATCCCTCCATCCATCCCCCCATCCATCTTTCAGCTGCCCTTGACCAGGGTTGCAGAAACTTTGGGATATGAACCTTCAACAAACCCAGTGTTTGCACCGATTCTATCTTAGGGATAATATCCCACAGGTCCAAAGTTAAATGGGTCTGGTGTGTGGCTCTGTGGGGTAGACCCTTGTTCTTGTGATTGTAAGGTCACTAGTTCCAATCCCCTGGTCTACTCAGTGAATTCATGGTTTGGCCTTTGAGCAAGGCCCTTAACTACAATTTCTCCAAGAACTGGCTGACTCTGCTTTCAGAATTGCTTGCTGCTTTGGATAAAATCTTCTAATAAATAAAAAAAATCCTCAGAATTATGCTTTAGGACAAAACAATAAACTTGTGTGTTCTCTTTATCATATATTTTTTCATACAACAAATTTTGTAAAACACTATTCTTCTGCGTGTTAATTTTCAGAATACATAGCTCATACGATAATTCCAGTGAAAATGAAATAAGCACTACTACGGAAATACAGTCGGGACTGCTGCTGACAAAATGAAGGAAACACTTACGAATGTCTGAACGCTACTACTGCCATCTAGTGACTATCCTTGACTTTTTTTTCTTTTTACAAGTTTGCTGCTGTTGCTACTGACAATGTTTAAAACAATGTTGCCGATAAAATCCGATACTGAATGGGAAAATATCAAATGTTAAGTCATTTTAGTGCATGTAACTCATTTAGCTGATTTCAAACACCGAATTAAACGCGCAATCGATTTTTTTATTTATTAATATTACATACTGTATGCTGTGTTGCACAATGGGGAAAGTAATAAAATAATTTGATAGAGAGGACAATGTTGAGTAAGAACTCAGAATTCTGATGAACTTACAATCTAAACATACAAGCGATGGATGATCTAAAGACCTAACTCTAAGGACATATTGAGTGGGACCCCTCTTTGCCTTTTGGACAATTTCAGTCTTTCTTGGAATGCAGTCAAGCAAGTCCTAAATTATGGGTGGTGGGATACTGGAACATTCTTGAAGTAGAAATGTTTCTTGTCCTTGAGGGGTAATGTAGGTGGATATCGACGCATGTCACACTCTGTAGTCCAGAAATTCCCATTAAGCTCATGGAATATTTACATCTGATGACTGGCGCAGTGGTTAGCACCATTGCCACTCTAGCAAGGATGCACCTTCTCTTCAGGTATCATTTGACCTCTTTGGAACTCAAAGTGCTTTAAAATCTCACATAAAGCTGCTGATTGTAAGACCCATTTAATAGCTGACATATACTGATAACATCCGACCTATTTATGACTCATCTTGTAGCTGGGTTTGTGATTTAGATTAGGAAAAGTTCATTTTCCTTCGTTTCTTTTTCTGTCCGTCCCCTATATGTACAGTAATACATTTATTTACCCCGATGCGCTTTAAGATACCCAATTTCCTACTCCAATGAGTTTTACTATGGGACTGTGAAAGCCGGGATACACGCAGTTTCGGTGTTAAGCAGTTACACAAGGGCAGTTTGTCTTTAGTCTCCTCCTCATATCCCGGCATGCATGACGCTGTTCTCTGACCGGCCAACTCGGTGTGCGAAACATGGCGGCCTTCAGCAAGTACTTGACAACTAAGAACTCCTCCATAATCAGCGGGGTCCTCCTCATCCTTTTCCTCCTCAAGCAGAGACGGAGGCCTGCCAAACCCAACGGGTACGTGGTGCGATCGCCGGGGACGCGAAATTTTGTGGCTGATTCTGTTGTAAATATAAACAGAATAACCACAGAAAAGGTCGGGTGTAGGCAACCTGGTAGATACCTTTGAAGTCAGGTGTAGCGTGGAGGACCTTGTCCGAATATGGAAGTCTGGGGTTAGACGTGCACTCCCAATTGCTCGTTTGATATAGCTTTAAATACATCGGTGGCCCAGTTCAGTTTTGTATCGGTGCTTTTTTCGGCAAACAATGGCAGCCTTTGTATGCGATTAGGTCGAGATGCTACAATATGTTGCACGCCGGTAACGTTGGCAGTGACACGGCAAAGCCGGCAAAAAAAGCGTAGGTGCCATCGACGCGTTTCTGGACAGTACATTGGGAAAGCTGGCATCTAGTTGCAGCGACGGCTCTGCCCGTCAGTGTACGTCAGATCGTCCGCGGCTGCTGCAGCCCCGTTTGACATTTGGCACCATTGTTGGGGGAGTTAGGGGGAGAGTAAGGGAGAAAGCGCACCTGCAGACTGTGACACACACGACAGGTACATCACACGGGCTGCCTCTCATGCAAATATCAAACGCACATACAAAGCCGGTTTCTTCACTAGAAATAATAATAGTATTTGTGTTTTCTAGTAAGAAAGGTCAGTCAGAACTGCAGCCGAATAATGACGTAAGTACTCCATAATATGTTTGAGAAAATGTTTTTAATTTTGTTCTATTTTACTGTAGCGCCCAGTTCTCATCCAACACCTCGTCTTAATGTTATTTTGTAAGATTGTAATTTTAACATTTATATGCATGCGGCGTACTTGATGGGTCACTAACGCCTTTTCTTCCGATTCGCACGTGGTTTTGCATTTGCAGAAAGAAACGAAGAAAGACAGAGCTGCCGTGGACAAGGTGTTCTTTGCACGACTCTGTCGGATCTGCAGGATTATGCTTCCTAATATGTTTTGCAAAGAGGTTGGTGTTCTTTATTCGTCATTGTTTCGTTAATTATTGTCGCTGGATTTTGAAGTCCACCTCGTTTATGGTTCAGATATCTAGTTTTTGCATGTTGAACACATTGCCATCATTATAATAAATGGTTTTAGAGCACAAACATGTCCTCTGTGGCCTTGTGCTGTCCAGTGAAGAGCTATTGCAACACTTTTATGGTTATGTCAGAACACCCAGATGAAATCTGTCACAGTGAATTATCCTAAATTTCTGGACTTTAAAATGTGGCGTGAGTCTGTTGAATATGTATTTTTTCAATTTGAATAGTCACTCCCATAACTGCTACTATTACAATATTATGCAGTATTTGTTACAGTGTCTAAATATTACATATTTTTAAATGATATATGGTTGTGTGTGTCAGTGTAATGTGATCTGTTTGTAAGTATGCAAACACTCTCCAGCAACTTTGTTGGAAGCTGCGCTGAATGAACTGAATATGAATATGACAAAAGTATAAACATTTCAGAAAAGATTAAATTCTGTAATTATTCTCATCTGACCATTGCTGAAATGTTACAAGCCAGTTAAAAGTGCTACAGGTGTTTTATAAGTTATCACCCATTGTCATTCCAAAAATATTCAAAACAGTTATGTAACTTTTTTTTTCTTTTTTAATTGAGGTTATTTGTACTAGTCATTTGATAATCACTGTACTCCTACGCTTTTGTCCTAGTCGGGATATCTGGTCTTTATCGCAGTGATGCTGGTTGCTCGTACCTACTGCGATGTCTGGATGATCCAGAACGGAACAATGATCGAAAGGTAAGTTCCCATATGCGTCCTGAGCCCCTGCAGACTCCACGGACACTGGGCCATTGATAGGGATCAGGGACTGGGGAAGCCAGTCTGCTCATGGAAGCAGGCCGCCTCATCCCGCAAGGCGCTTTTCTCTCGCCTCTGAATGGAGCGGTGTCGTATTCTGGGTATTCCGGTTTTTGGGTTTAGCTATGGTGCTGTGGGGAAAAAACGACTAGCATAGATTGGTCGCTTCTCTTCGTACAACAAAAGGGGCATTTTGTAATTTTTCGTCATAACATACCTTGCACATAGTTAATAGGTCATAGTTCGTAGTCAACTTGCTTTGACTTTAACTGGTTTTATATGCAGTTTTAATGCCTACATGGTAATTATTATTATTTTTTTTTAATCCCCTGCAGTGTTATCGTTAACAGAGATATTGTGTTATTCCTATATTTCTGTCATTCCTGGGGTAATTTTCATCCCTGTGATGCCCACATGGGGATAATGAGATTTAATAACTGTCTGCACCTATGGCCAAGTAACTGATTAATCATTGCAGAAAGCATTTGTATGACTTTCAGAGCAAGAAAACTGACCAATTTTTTTAAGGTCTGAAATGGCTCTCTGCCGTTTCCGGGTCCCGTTTTGCCTGTTTATTTTATCGACAGGGTAGTCACCCCTGCTTCTGTGACCCGTCCGCTACATGTTCCATCTACTGACAATGCTTTCCTTTTCTGCATGATGTGGTTTGCAGTGCAATTATTGGTCGCTCGACAAAAGATTTCAAGAAGTACTTGTTCAACTTTATTACCGCCATGCCTCTTGTAAGTGTATCTTTTAAATTTTTACATTTAAAGAATATTGAAGCAGATAAGCTAAGGTTGATACCTCGATTTCATTGACTGTATTATGTGGAAATTAACGTATTTTACTTGGCAGGATTTAAGTAGTGCCCCCGCCCTGCTAAGCACATGGTAACATGCCCTGAATTAATGAAAGGAATCTTGTTGAACGGGCACAGAAACTTGTGTTTACCAACGTTTGGATTCTAAAAGGCCTGGAGTTTTCTTGCAAACTGCTGGTCACATGAGTTTACCATAACTGGACATTCATTTTTTGTTTAATAACATGTATGGCTTGATGAGTCATAATTGATGTGAATGGCAAGATCCTTAGTCGCATGTATCTACCATAGTCAAAGAACTGTTATTTTAAGTGGAGGAGGAGAATTATGGAGACACGTCCTCCAAGCAATGGAAATACTTTATCCCCAGATTAAAGAATAGCAACCTTGTTTGTAATGTAATATTTCATATCAATTTCGCCTCCTTGTGCTATGTTAATTTTTGCATATATGTTGTAAGTCAGACACAATGCGGCATTGATGATAGTTTTTGCCAAGTTGTCAGATAAGTTCTATTTTTGACCCTGATTCATTTAGATAGCTTTAGTGAACAACTTCCTGAAGCTGGGCCTCAATGAGCTGAAGCTGTGCTTCCGTGTCAGACTCACCAGGCACCTTTATGATGAGTATCTGAAGTAAGTGCTGCCGTTCCTTCACCCATGCTTCTCCATTCTGTCCCTGAAAAGGAGCGGCTGTGCTTGAACTGCCATTATTTCACCTGTGCTTTTGTTGCAGATTGACTAACGTGGAATATTTAATTGCTTCAGGTATCATTTCAGGGGAATGTCTGGCTGAATTTTCCCAATAGCTAAATATTTTTCAAGCAAAAAAATATTTTCTGTAAGGGAAGAAATTGGATCTTTTCATGAGCAGAAAAAGATTTATTGGAACCTTAAAATGCCCACCCGTGAATTTGATTGAGACCACTCTGTCTGTGTTTTTCTGTCCCCCAGAGGTTACACCTACTATAAGATGGGCAATCTGGATAACCGTATCGCTAACGCAGACCAGCTGCTGACCCAGGATGTGGAGAGATTCTGTAACAGTGTGGTGGACCTGTACTCGAACCTGAGCAAGGTAGCTTTCCATTGCATTTCCTGATCCTCTCTTCTCACAGCCACCCAAGTACATCCACAAAAAACACTTGAATAATCTGCAAGACCCTTAAGTCTAAGCCCAGCAACTTAATAAAAGTGTTTTGCATCAGAAAGCCACAAAAGCACTGTAGAAAAAATTAGAGGAACAAGACATTTTTAGCATTTGCATTGCAGTTATTTAGTATACATTTTTGATCCAAAGTTACATACATTTGAGAAAGCAAGGTCTGCATGTCCCTGGACCAGTTGAAGGTTCAGGGTCTTGCTCAAGGGCCCAACAGTGAAATCACTCTGCTGACCTTGGAATTTGAACCGGCAACCTCCCGGTTACAGGCACAGGGTGCCAATCCGCTGAGCCGTACACCTCCCTTTCCCCAAGCACAAGAAAAATCTGAAAAATGATTCTCTAAACTATAGTTGGCTTCTGAAATTTATTGCATACAAAATTCAAGCAATAAGCAAAAATGTCAGACTTCATTGTGTGGTAAAAAAAGACTGAGCAGAACCAAAATTCTTCTAAATTGTTGTAGCAGAACAGTAGTTGTAGCTTTAGGTAGCAAGCTTGCCTAGTAACCTAGAGACCTAGTGTTCACCCTCTCAAAGACTGGAGGTATTCCAGAATGATCTGCTGGGAAAGTGTGTGGGACTTCATATGACTTCATTGGACTGCAGTGGAATAAAAAAGGGGGTGGAGTCAGATGTGGCTGAGGGCGGGACGAGTCACTTATAGTCACAGCACCCAGCCAACTGGGGTAAAGCGCTCTCTGGGATAAGGTCACACTGTAGCTGGCTCATAGAGCAAATGCTAACCATGACAACTGCTCACGTCACTCAATTTGTCAGAAATAATATTTCACTGATGTTTTGTAGTCTTGACGTGTGTATGTTCTGGTACAAAGATTAGCCATCACTTTTTAATTGTGGCAGTACAGGGAGTTATAGGAATGACAGTCACAGTGGTTTAATGGCTTAGAACCTCAAAGCAAAATATTACTGGTGACATTTAAGTTTTTGCGAGTTGGTCTTTTAATTTTAATAAGCAGAGGCTCAAGATAGCTGGTGTTTATCACAAAAACACATGTTGTAGAGCTGCAGCTTAGTCTCAGCTGCCTCCAGCTGACGGGGCCGTCTCAGAAGAGTTTACGCTCGCTGTAGCGGATGAATGAGATGGCTCGAGAGTTATTAATGTCTTTAAAATGGAGGGAAAACGTTTATAAATGCTTCTGTCTTGCAGCCGCTTCTTGACATTGGTCTGTACATCTTCAAGTTGACAAGTGCAATTGGAGCACAGGTAAAGAGAATCTGGTTTTTAAATGGAAAATCATGGTACAGACTATGTCTGTGTTCAACTTTGTTGTTATGTTGATGTTTAAAAATGTCAAGGCTAAACAAAATGTCTACTAAAATGTCTGTCTGTTGTCGATATCAGGGCCCTGCTACTATGATGGCCTACCTGTTGATCTCCGGCCTCTTCCTGACGAGGTTACGGCGCCCCATTGGTAAAATGACGGTGACGGAGCAGAGGTATGAGGGGGAGTACCGGTACGTCAACTCCCGGCTCATCACCAACAGGTGGGTCCTGAGATCGCCCTCCTACCACTGGGCTGTACCAAATGAATTCAGTTAGCCACCGCTAACACTGAAACTCTCTTTGGTGTTAATGGACAGCAGCCTATGAGTCAACATCAACTTCTGCTTGGTTGTTTTTACCTGTGGTATATTCCAGAGGAACCTATCAACACTCTGTCTTAGAGTCTGACATGTAAACAAATTCCAGTGAATTATTTTCTCAGTGAAATGTCTTCTCTCCATGCAGTGAAGAGATCGCTTTCTACAATGGAAACATAAGAGAGAAGCAGACCATTCATTCTACCTTTCAGAAACTCGTAAGAACTTCTTATAAAAAAATACACATATAACAGTAAATCTTAAAGTAGGTCTTCGTTGGTGCCCTTCTGCAGCATTTATTACATATTTTTACATTTAATTGAGAAAAACATTTTGAATATATAGGCTAGAAATAAGCCTATATTTTCTGTCACTGATTGTGATTCTTAACATGTTTTTACAGGTTGACCATTTGCACAATTTCATCTTCTTCCGGTTCTCCATGGGATTTATAGACAGCATAATTGCCAAATGTAAGAAAAAGTTACTTGTCTGATATCTGGCATCTGTCTGTAACCGTGAAGAAAAAAAACAGCAATCAGGCTGTAGTTTATGCGCATGCTGAATGGGCATTACAAAGCTGGGCACGGATCTCAACACCCCCTGGCCACTTGTACCCCTGCAGATCTGGCTACTGTAGTGGGCTACCTGGTAGTGAGCCGTCCCTTCCTGGACTTGTCCCATCCTCGTCATCAGCAGAGCACGCATGCAGAACTTTTGGAGGTAAAGATAAGAACAGCTAATAGAATTACCAAAAAAAAAACACAAACTGCTACTTCATCACC
The DNA here is from genome assembly GCA_026777045.1 of Hyperopisus bebe. Lineage (NCBI taxonomy): Eukaryota > Metazoa > Chordata > Actinopteri > Osteoglossiformes > Mormyridae > Hyperopisus > Hyperopisus bebe. The sequence continues at coordinate 11,004 of JAODJW010005526.1, read as the reverse complement.
AAATATGAGTTTTTAGAGTGGACAGCTACCTGAGAACATTAAAACCGTAAATGCAGCTCAAGGACCTGCATAATACTACCTTAAATATACCTGGACATAAATACAAATGATGTCCGAAATATGTACAGTTTATGGAAGCACTAACGCAAATAGGTGACATACGCCTGTATGTAGATTTACATTATATCCTCTCGGTTTTGGAATATATGGTCTTTAATAAGGACCATTAGTATATTTTTGGTTCTTGTTTTTTTTGCTATAATGTATCTTGAATGGTATGGGAAGTTAAATCCAATGAACATAAAATTTGACTTTCGTAAGGGTTTGTGGAACAGATTGCTTCTGTCAGTTGAGAACTACTAGTACCCCCTTTAGAACTGCTCAATTCCCCCAAAATCAAACTTACAGTTTTACAGACCATCTTATTTCACAGTCATGTTATGAAATGTCTTTCTGGTGCAGGCTAGATGTTGAGATTGACTCTTGGGCTTTCCTCCAGTATGTGTGTTTATTCACCTTTAAAAATGTCACTGACTTGCACCTTCAACTTCTCTTCTGCTTTCAGGATTACTACCAGAGTGGTCGCATGCTTCTGCGCATGTCGCAGGCTTTGGGCAGGATCGTGCTGGCTGGTAGGGAGATGTCCAGGCTGTCCGGGTGAGTTATGCTAAGCGTCTGAGCTTTTCTCCTGTTAAATCTTTCATTCGTTCATCCATTCCTGCTTCCTGAGGGTCTCCAAATTATAAACTCCTCCACCGTATTTATTTCTTTCACTCTTACCACTCATTCAGTGTAATTTCAATTAAAAACAAATAATGCAGTTGTGATAATGCTGTTACATTTTGACACAGGTTCACAGCCCGCATCACTGAACTGATGAAAGTCCTGAAAGAGCTGAATGCTGGGAAATACGAGCGAACCATGGTCACTCAACACGATCGAGGTAGAAGCTGTTATGTCATATTTTAGTGGTGTTTTGGGTCCATGATCCAGTAATTGTCAGAGCTGTAAATATGAAATTGTGGGTTCACTTCCTGTCTAATTCAGAGAACTCAGAAACTGTGGAAAAACTGACTCTCGTCCCTGGAAATGGAGAGATTATCAACACAGACAAGATCATAAAGTAAGACTTTTTTGTAGTTTGGTTATATCCCTTATATTCAGAAAATGTGGTGGTTTATCAGTATTAGTTTCTGATTTTTAAAATGTCTAGATGTTGTTATAATTCTGGCAAATGAATGCAGGTTGTTCAATAAGATGAGTGTTTTGGTGGCAGGTTTGACCACACGCCGCTGGCGACTCCCAATGGAGACATTCTGATCAGAGACTTGACCTTTGAGGTACTTTAATGTTTAACCATTCTGCTCACGCACCAATAGTTTAGACATAAACACTGTCTCTTTCTGAGTCTAAATAAAACCAAGAGGATGTATACTAAGGTAATCAAATAATCTTAAGGTGTATCTCACTGTTTTTTTTTTCTCATTTAGGAACTCTTGTAGTCAAGAATTACTATGCATTTACTTTATGCAGTACAATTTTATCTGGGTAGTAAGTGCACATCTGCTCAGAACAAAAATCACATTTTAATATTGGAGCGTATGCAAATTAAGAGTAACAATAAAAATGAGTAAAAATTTCTTCTGCTTTCTGAAAAGTTACTGGTATCTAGTTGGATGGCTAGATGAACACCGCTTCAGTTCCCAAACCTCTCCTCAGGGGCACCTCAGCCATTGCATATGTTTATTAAATTTCACCACTAGCTTGCTTAATTAATGAACTTAATTAGTTAAAAAAAAGTCAGTCAGATATTGATTGGCTTTACGAGGTATACTAGTGGTAGATTAAAAAAAGTCAAGAATTACTATGCATTTACTTTATGCAGTACAATTTTATCTGGGTAGTAAGTGCACATCTGCTCAGAACAAAAATCACATTTTAATATTGGAGCGTATGCAAATTAAGAGTAACAATAAAAATGAGTAAAAATTTCTTCTGCTTTCTGAAAAGTTACTGGTATCTAGTTGGATGGCTAGATGAACACCACTTCAGTTCCCAAACCTCTCCTCAGGGGCACCTCAGCCATTGCATATGTTTATTAAATTTCACCACTAGCTTGCTTAATTAATGAACTTAATTAGTTAAAAAAAAGTCAGTCAGATATTGATTGGCTTTACGAGGTATACTAGTGGTAGATTAAAAAAAGGCATGGGTGTATTTTTGGTATTGGCTGATTTTGGTAGAGGATCTGAAATGATTAAGCCAACACACTTTGACAGGCATAATAGCAGAGTTTTGTACTGACATGAAGATCATTTAAACATCATTTTCTTTGGCAGCCTAAGACTTATGTGCAGTACCATAGGCGTTTTGTTTTTGGTTTCCTTTTGAAGAACTGTTTATTATCCAAGCACAGATGAACATTAATGTACATTATGTGTTTTCTCTTAAAGGTACGGTCTGGAACTAATGTCTTGGTCTGTGGTCCTAATGGCTGTGGAAAGAGCTCACTCTTCCGTGTCCTTGGAGAAGTAAGTGTAGTGTGATATTTAATATAAGCTGCGGGGGCTAAACGTGACCTATCATCCACAATGATGTAACAATGTGTGTTTTTATTGTTTTTAAAGCTTTGGCCTCTCTTTGGTGGATGTCTAACCAAACCTGAAAGAGGGAAATTGTTCTACGTTCCTCAGGCATGTTTTTAAACTTTCTTGTGGTATTCTATTATTCTTTTTTTTTCATGTCCTTGTTTAATCTTTTATTAGTGATATCTGACAATCTACATAGTGTGTCTAGCTGATGGTATCAGACAGTCTGCATAGTGATTGCAAAGTGATATGTAATATCTGTTCAGTAGCATTTTGGAGAGTCATCCTTTATGTGGACCCTTGTCTGGTATTGCATTGAACTGTAAGATCCATTGACTTTATGTCTACAGAGGCCTTACATGACCTTGGGCTCCCTGCGGGACCAGGTGATCTACCCAGACACCCCTGAAGATCAGAGGAAGAAAGGGATTTCCGACCAGGTATACTCTCCCAAAGGAGCTGTTTGATGCCTTACAGCAGGAATTCCGTACTGCCAATTCGTGGTCAGCATTCCACCAGTCCACATAACATTGTGGGTTTGTGGTAGGGGTTGGTTAATTTCCAGAAATAATTAATATGGCACGCCTTTTTCCAAGACCCCGAACATTTGTGTGTTCTGCTCACATTAACAGAAAAAGTATATGGCAAAACTTATTAAATCTAGTCCACCAGTACCCCTTCCCCCCAGCAAGTTTGTCCATCCCTGAAGCCAACCATAGTAAACAAATGTTAGGAAAAAAGTTTGTAAGCAGTCAGTAAACAACTTGTGGTGTTCATGATATTTTCATATTAATCATGGGTAATAGAAACATAAGAAAGTGACAAACGAAAGGAGGCCATTCGGCCCATCGAGTTCCCTTGGAGGGAATTAAACTAATAAAGTAAAGTTGGCAGGATCTTGTCAAGTTCAGATTTGAAGGAATCCAGGGTCTTAGTTTGCACTACCCCTTTGGGCAGACTGTTCCACGCTCCAATTACAAGCTGTGAAAAGAAGTTCTTTCTCAGGTTCCCCTGCTACTTTCCGACTGTGGCCACAGGTTCTTGAATTAGAACTTATTTTGAAGTAACAATCCGGATGAACAGCATGTAGTCCTCTTAGAATCTTGTATATCTGAATCATGTCAGCCCTTAGTCTCCTTTGCTCACGGCTAAACAAATTCAGCTCTGCCAACCTCTGCTCGTAAAACATCGCCCTAAGGCCGGGAATCATTCTTAAATTCTCTGATCCGCAGAATTAATGTACAGTGTATGCTGGCCCAGAGTCAGGAGCCCCTGCTTTAGAGAGCCTTGTGGCCTGTCTCCCTGACAAATGTGTTTCCGTGTGGCCCAAAACCAGGTGCTGAAGGAGTATCTGGATAACGTCCAGCTGGGACACATTCTTGACCGAGAAGGCACGTGGGACACCGTGCAGGACTGGATGGATGTCCTCAGCGGAGGGGAAAAGCAGAGGATGGCGGTGGGTGTTTTTTTTTCTTTATTCTTCTTTGGGACTACACTGGAAAGTATAACTAATGCCCAGTCAGCGGGGGACTTCAGAGATGACCTTCGGATTGCACAGCGTGTCCTCCACAGCTCAGCGCCTGCCAACAGCCAGTCATTTATTTGAAGAGCTGCGGACTATACCTGCACCCTGAGATGAAAATATTGAACCAATGGTGAAAGTACAACCACACAGCTGTAGGAAAGGCTTCCCTGCTAGGCATCAAACCAAATCTATGTCTCACCACACCTTGCTTTAGTCACCCTTATTGGGTTTTTTTGTTTTTACTTCTTTTTCTGGAAAACTTGTTACAGCTGCAACTTCATGGGATGGTATGATGTCACAATACAGCAGCTCCACCAGTCAGCACCTTGACGAGCCATCCAATCAGATACTTCCCTCGCTATCATGCATCACAGATCTTCAAATATATATTAACCATCTCTGCAGCTTTGGAGATTTGTGAAAGAATTATGTTGAGGGGAAAAAAAAGAAAAGTGTGAAACAGTAGCTGGTTCATGTGGTAACTCCATACAGAATACTGTACTTACTAGGATTTTTGGAGAGATTGGGGTAGGTGGAGAATCAGAGACTGTATCTGGAAAAGTGCCTTAGTTTTGATCGTGGCTTCAGTGATTAAAATTATGGATTAAAATGACTTTGTTTTGATTTTATTCGTTTCCATCTTTACGTAATGTGTATCCCCCCCACCCCCCACATTGGCTATGCCGTCTAGATGGCAAGGCTCTTCTACCACAAGCCTCAGTTCGCTATCCTGGACGAGTGCACCAGCGCCGTCAGCGTTGACGTGGAGGATTACATCTACAGCCACTGTAGGAAGGTAACTGCTGGGAGGCAGCCTCGCGCTGGCCGAGATCCATGGGGACGCGCCGCTGAGTGTGTAGCTGCTCTAACCTCCGCCAACGTTTGCTTCTTAGGTCGGCATCACTCTGTTCACAGTGTCGCACAGGAAGTCCCTGTGGAAGCACCATGAGGTAAGCTCAGGAAACGTTTCAGAAACGTTTCAGGAAATGGTCAACACTGTAGCACACTTTCTTAAATTGTATACTATTTCTATTGTTTCTATTGCCCAATGCACTGTTTCTTTTACTCATCAATCAAAAAATTTGAATAGTTTCCAATACTTTATTAGCAAAGCTAATTAAAAATTTACGCAATTCATGCAGCAGGTTATCTAACTCACTGCATAAAATCAATGTACTTTGCAGGCTCCATATAACCTTTAGTATAACCTCTTGTCACCATGACCCTATGCTCCCTGCCAGCTTGCTTATAAATAGATAATTGTTTACCCTTTTTAAAGTGACAGGTCCAACTAAACATGAACCAAGAAATCAGTTGAGCTTGGACTTGTGCAAGTTGAGACCATTTTGTTTTATTTTGTGCTTGTCCCGCAGTACTACCTCCACATGGACGGGAGAGGGAACTACGAGTTCAAACCAATTACCGCAGAAACCGTGGAGTTTGGCTCATAAGTGGCGTGTGACAACAGCGCTCTTCAGTGGCCAAGGCTGATGATTACCACTTAACCAAGCGGTCAGCTAGACACAGAGTATTGTTTTTAATCAGATCGACCCGTTGTTCCCAATAACACTATTTAAATTTCTAAAGATGGTTTAATAATAAATTTGTTAATTGCTGTACATAACTTGTAATTAAAAATCCATTGTCTAGTCTTGAACACTGGACTGCCTTCATTCAGATTATTAAATAGGCTAATCCCAGAGAAATATGTTGTTGTCATGTTTCTAAGGATAAATTTACTTTAACATGGAATTTGTAAGAGTACAGCTATGAAGCTTGGACTTGTGTGATCTTGTTTAGTCTAGATCAAGGGCGGCAACCCAGGTCTATCAGTACCGGAAATGTTTCTTGTCTTATTTCCCTTTTGTTCTTCTTTAATCCCATTTAGTTTGTCGTGGGAGTGCATGGGAGGGTATGTGGATCCAGGTCCGTATGTGTGCAGGGTAAATCAGTAACTGATCTGGACCTATAGTGAAGCCATTTGCTTTTTTGTGTGTGATTTACTGAAGATGCCTTCAGCTACTGCTGATTTAAAGGCATTAACCTAACTGAAACTCGTCAGAGGCCTGGGACACGTACTCTCTCTTCTCCCCAGCCCCATCTGGTCCAGTAACCTATTTTTTCTCCACTCAAAAACCCTTTAAAATAATCAGCACATAACTGTTATTGTGTGTGTGCGCGTGAGTAGGTGTGCGTGTGTGTGTAGGTGTGCCTGGGTGCATGTGTGCATGTTTTAATGAGCTAAATGTAACTACCTGTATGTCCGATACTGTGCTCGGAGTGTCTGTTTAGCCAGAAATCTCTCTAATACTGAACCTGGGTTGAGAAATACCCAGGCGCTGTGGGTTCAGAAACTGTTATGCAATGTTTGTCGTGTTCTAAGGTCTGGGATGATGGATAGATATGCAAAGCTGCAGCCTCCTTTTTTACTTTATGTTAAGGGACACTTAGCTGCTGCCTCTGCAAACTGATGTAATTTTACCTTCTTGACATTTCAAAACTAAAAATAAAAAAAACACCTTTGTAAGATTCCTGGTTTTATACAGGACTGTGGCAACACAAGAATGTAGCCGTAAATATGTGCATGGATCTAGAATAAGCTGAACTGTACATTTTCATTAAAAAGTAACCTAAGAAAAGTACTGTATCTGTACTCAGTATCTATATTCATCCATTTGCTATTTTTTTGATGGGAAGAGGGTGAAGCTGGAAGCTAGGGGAGCTGCTGTAAACTTCTTAAGGGTTTACAGGTCATGGTGATTCTCCACGTGGGAAATGGTTGTTAGTTTATGCGTGTACTTTGATTTGAAAAACCATCCATCTTCCAGCCACTTGTTCTGGTCAGAGTTACGGGGGGCGGGATCCTATCCCAGGCAGCAAAGGGAACAAGGCTGGGACACTCAGGAAGGCATTACAGTACATTTAAGAACCTTCAGCCTTAAGCTTCCAGTAAACGATAAGAGGTAGAGCCAATGACCTCACATCGGAATGCCTGTGATGTCACACCCAGTCAAAGGTCACTGACACCAGCAGCCTCAACATTATTGATAATCCTCACATATGTGCTTTCTTGACTGTATTTGGACATTATTATTTTTGTCCAAAGTTTTGTTAAAATAACACTGCTCTGACATATACCAAAATTATCTAATTTAATTGACATAATTCAGTTAAAACAAAATTTTCCTATACCTATTTAAATCACGAGGTACTATTTTTGCTAAAGTTTTATCTTATCTTTGCCTTATCAGTCTATAATGAATACCATTACATTTATTTATGTGGCAGACACTTTAGTCCAAAGTAAAACACATCACATGATTATTATTATAATTTGCTATTTTAACAGTAGCTTATTCTTTAACATGGAAACCATTGAAGAAGAATCACCATCTCACCTTTTTAATTCAGGAAGTCCTCAGCTGCAAAGCTACTTCCTGTGTCTGTGCTCAGAAAGCGAAAGAGTTTTGCGCGTGTTAGTTGAGGATACACTCCTGCAGGAGGTGGTGATGACCTGTGATCCACGGCAGATATGAAGTTTGTATTTTCGCTGCTTATAGTCCTCCTGCTCATGTCAACAGGCGAGCCACAAGGACATGGTAAAGTATTACAATGTCGTGTGTTGGAAACAAGGAAAAACTGCAATGTGCTGTTAAAAAGGGAACTTCAGCTTAGAGACTTGGCATTTGTCAACGTTACTGCAGTTGTCTGCTTGTTTATCATTGTCCAGGGAGTCTACGCTTTGTTGGCATTGGTGACTGGGGGGGTATCCCAGGCAACCCATTCTCCACCCCCCTGGAGAGGGCAAATGCTGTTGAACTGGGAAGAGTAGCTGATGCCACAGGCCTCGACTTCATCCTCAGCCTGGGTGACCACTTCTACTACAGCGGTGTGAAGGACATTGAGGATTTTCGCTTCAAGGTAAGTCCCAGCTAGCTCTAGATAGCCTGTTTTAAAGTTTCTGTAACAGTCAGGATCCAAAGCTTTTCCCCAAACAAAATATTCAATATACTTGTATACATTTTTTAAAAACAGATGTCACTGTTTCTTGTTATCGCTGTTGGAATTTTAGACCCTCGTTAGACTACAAGGTATCATGGTGAATGAAGATAAAACATATTACTTGACTGAGATCCAGTGTACTTTCACTCAGCAAACTATAACCCAAGGTCACAAGATTAGCTGATATAAGTGATGTTTATGCCATCTGGTGGTGATTCTGTTAAATGCTTTAAAACATTATATTAATGTACAATATAATACATGTAGGGCTATCAGGACTGAGGCCTTCATTCCACATGAATTCAAATCAAAGGCACAATCATTCAGTTGTTTCTTTTGGCTGTAAAATTTGTTAGTTAAAATGTAACGTGTTTTGTCATTTTTAAGAAACCGTAGAACTTGTTCTTCTGTCAGAAATGTAATTACAAAATTTACTGTGATATTTGGAGGCGATTTTCTGCATCGCTCATTAATTGTAATTTATTTTGCCTTTTCAGGTGACATTTGAGCAGATCTTCAATCATTCATCGCTGCTTAAGCTCCCATGGTATCTTGTAGCAGGAAATCATGATCACATTGGAAATGTCTCGGCACAAATATCTTATTCCACAAAATCTCCAAGATGGTAGGTTTTTTCTTTACGCTTGTCAGTTTCTTGTTCTCTAGGTTTCTCGGGTAAAAATGTACAAGTTTCACTAGTCTAAGTTTATTGTTGTTTACCCAGGCATTTTCCTCAGCTGTATTACAAGCTGCAGCTGAAAATTCCACAGACTTCCTCATCGTTGACGATCCTCATGATTGACACAGTGGTGCTGTGTGGCAACACATACCAGGAAACTCAGCCCCATGGCCCAGAGAACCATGTGGATGCTGCCAAGCAACTCAATTGGATCCAAACACAGTTGGAGAACACTCAGTATGATGTTGTTCTACTCTATGACCATTCATACAAAGACATACTATACACACTCCATGAACCTCTGACCCAACACTGTAAATTTTGATCAAATATAAAAAGTTCCAGAAAGCCATGTTCTTGCTGAAGGAACTTTTGCTGAAGATGTTTGGGGATGCTCACTCTTGAATCTCTCAGCATCCTCAAGTTCTTCACACCTCACAGAAGTTCTCAACAGTTGGTCCTTGTGGATGTTTTCCCAGGGTGCTGAAGGTCTATAGGTTTTCTGTAAACCATTCACTGATATAAGAAGTTGGATGGTTCAAAAGATCACACTGTCCATTTGTCAGGCGCTAAAATGCCTGGTTGACACCTGAGGTACAGTACAGTGCAATGACTGTACTGTAGACCTGCGTTCCAGAGGAAACACGTATTATGATCATATTAGTCACGCATCAGGAAGTAAGCTTTTTTCTATTCTCATAGGGAACACAATAGATTTTACCCAGCCACGTCTTGATATTATTTGGCACATCAAAGAATTTATCTTCCGAAGCATTGTTTGGAAGCTGTTCCTCCACAGTCATGCTTCACAGTGATCCTGATCAACTGCGCCTTTTTCCCTAATCTTCTATCTTTGGCTTTCTCTCTTAGGTCAGAGTTCCTGGTAGTTGCAGGTCACTACCCGGTGTGGTCTATCGGACATCATGGTCCCACACACTGCCTAGTGGACAAGCTGAGGCCCTTGTTGAAGAAACACAATGTCACGCTGTATCTGAGTGGCCATGATCACAGCCTACAGGTTGGTCATCCATTACTGTCAGGCGATGGAATGTGGTAAAGTTTGCTGCATTCATTCCCACAAAATCAGCATATGCCCCGGCCTGTTTCATCCCTGTGATGTGCTGAGTAAACTGCTGTGTTCTTCAACATGACTCGCTTCAAAAGTTCTGAAATGTAGTCTGGCAGTTCCTTTACATTTCTGCATATGGTTGTGCACAAGGAAAACTTGAGAAATGGCACAGGCTGTGCGATCCACATTACGAAGTCCCCAAAAATGTAACGTGATTGTATTCCTGTCAGGACAGCTTGAAACTGGAGGATTCACCGTCCCTCTGACAAACTTTACTTTCTGCCATGACCGATAAAATTGTAGCTGTTGTGCCGCAAAGACAAATCCAATGTGATTCTTCACAACAACACAGCCTCATAATACTATTTTACGCGGCTTTGTCTGCTAGCTATTAATCCATAAATAAAAATAATGAAAATCAACAAAAATGATATTTTCTATGAAGTTTTGTGGTGTAAACGGTAATTTAATTAAACGTTTAATTAAAAGTTCTGTACGTAGCGTTTTGCAGAAGCTTTTCGGCGATCTCTCTGAAGCAGCGTATTAACTATTGTTCTTTGTGCCGGCAGTTCATACAGGAGGACGATGGCAGCGCGTACGCCGTGAGCGGCAGCGGCGCCTTCGATGACCGGTCCGCGCCGCACAGGCGCAGCTTCCCGGTTTCCTGGCTGCGCTTCTCCAGCGCTGTCAACAATACCTCTGGAGGGTTCGCTTACATCGAGGTCTCACAGGAAAAAATGCTTGTCAGTTACATCCAAGTGGATGGAAAATGTATTTATCAAGCTGCTTTGCCAAAACGCAAAATCTAAATGCCACCGATCGCACTTTTCTCTCCTCTTAAAATAACTGATTGTTTTATTAGCCTACAATCATAAAAATCCAAAACATTTTTGTAGTATTGCCAACTCTGACGCATCTGGCATGACAGACACTTTCAGACTCACACTTCCGCAAGAAATTTAATGGTACATCTATATGGCAAATATCTATATCAGGGGTCGGCAACCTTAGGCACGCGTGAGGAATTTCTGGTGGCACGCTGACGGACTTTTCGTGACGTCACTTGCCGCGACGCGGGAGCAACACGATGGAGCGCAAGTGTCAGTACACGATCCGTGCCGCCTGCCCGATCCGATCTGCG
>JAODJW010005492.1:0-24169 GCA_026777045.1 Hyperopisus bebe | reverse complement strand
TGGTCTGCTCTACAGGGTAACAGGAAGTGTATTTTCACTTTGCTGTTTTCTTGTGGTTCGTGTGACGGCCGAGGTAAGGCTGCACATGAAAGGACCGAATAATATCAACACACGGACTGGCAGATGTGTAGGAGGGCACCATACTCATCATTACTGACTAGAAATGATGAAGGACACTGACGTTGTAGTTATGCTTGCAAACATTTACCTTTGACTGAGTTGCCAGCTTAGTATTATAAGAGTGTTGTTAGAGTAAATTGTTATCAGTTTGCCATGTCTGGTTATGCCCTCCTTGTGTAGGTGGAACAGTCCGACGGCAAAGAGGTGCTGCTGGAAACGGAGAACATTTATTTGATTCCTAGTGTAATTAACCAGGTGAATTATTGTGATGGCTGTGGCTATAATCTTGGCCAAACCATGTCTGTGTCGGTATCCCTTTGTATGCCTTGCTGAGTGAATACCTATTTACTTATTTTCTGATTAACTGTCTATATATTAAGGAATGTTGTATTTTTGTTTCAGGGTCTGTCTGTTATATGTGTGTTAATTGATTTTTGTGTGCCTCCCCCTTGTTGTGAAAGGTGCTGGTTACCAGTTTATATATTTGTCAGACCTGTTTTTGGGGGGGGGGTCGTTTGTCAAGTGTGTGTGAGCAGAGGTGAGATCTTGAGACCTTAGAAAATGCTGACCATTGTCCTCTGCTTTATATGGAGTCCTAGCAGGTTTTAGGTATATTTGGCATTTTTACTGGATTTGTTGTTAATTTTTGCTTTTTCCTAATTTTGTTTTTCCCTTATTGATATAATTTTGCACATGGCTTATCAAGGTTTGTATCAGACTTACGGTTTGTTTCAAGCCTTAATAAACACTCAATCCTTTGGAACTCTCATTCTGACTCCTTCCTACAGAAGGTAACTCTTGCATGGTTCCGTGACAGTTTGTAACCATGGTCAGGATTGGTTGTTGGAAGATGGATGAATGGATGTTTCCCATTGGTGGGTTGTCACTAGGGTTGCCCGCTGTCCTTTATAATATGGGATCGTCCCGTATTGTTGCATCCCATTTTATACAGGTGATTCTGTATTATAAGGGACAGGTGGCAACCTTAGCTGTCACAATAAATTATTAAACTCATTCACCATGCTTAGTTGTAATAATAGAGCAAATGAAACCTGATTAGATTCTGTGATCTGCCATGGAAGTTATGGATCAACCACAGAAGATTCCTCCAATCGAAAATTTGATTTGCACTCCCTCCAGAGGAACTCTATCCCAAGTGGTCAGACATTACTACTGAACTGCATGAGAAGATCCCTTCAAAAATATCAGCTCCATAAAATAAATATGCATGAACTCAAACTTAAATTGCTTAAATTCCTAGGGGAACTACTTCCTTTAGAAGTATATAGAAAATAATACCTTTTTTTTTTTAGTTTTTATTGAGACTTGAATAATCCCTAGATATGTAAGCATTTTTAAACCTCATCCCCAGTCAATCTGTCTGCATAAGGGTTTTGCAGTCTGGTTGAAGTATTCAGCAAAAACACTGATTACATATACAGCAGTTTTACACAGCTATTGTTCTTTCTTACTACTCTCTCAAACGGCTTTGGAAAATGACAAGATGGCCGATGGCAGCAGCTGTTATAACCAATGGCTTCCATTCACAGGACACTTTCTGATTATTTCAACCACCAAGGCTGGATAACAGAGGCACATCTCAGGGTTGTTCAATTACCAGATAGTTGGTGCGTCCTCCGCTTTCCAAGAAAACAAATGAGGCTGTGCTCTTGTTCAGCTTCTCTCCATTCTGTACCTCTAGAAAAGCACAATTACTGGGGCAGCATGTGGCTCTGAGGGCTAGGACTCTTTGTCCATCATCAGAAGGTCGCTGATCCGAATCCCATGACCTGCAGAGTGATTTCACCATTGGGCGCTTAAGCAAAACCTTTCACTGCGATTCACTGCAGGGATTATCTCACCTTGTTTTATCAATCGTTCATCAGTGTGGGAAAAGCACCGGCTAAGTAAATGTACATTTTGCCAAACTTAAAATTGCAGGGATTTCGTCTGGTTATCAAATTCCCAATAAAAACATTAAATAAATTTTTACTTTTGCTGGATTTAGCAGCATATGTAGAAACATTACCTGTCAGTTCAAGCTGGGTAGCATGCACTGGTGCAGCATGTTGTTATTGCATTATTATTACTATTGTATCACAATTTACTACTTACTATGTTATACAACTGTCTATTGCAGAATGCTGTTTGTATGCAAACATAATGTCCGTATATGTCTGCACTTTAGAAGTAGCCACTGCAATTTCGTTGTACAAGTAGCATCTGTGCTCTAGTATAATGACAATAAAGGCTTTCTATTCTATTCTATTCTACATTGCCACACGCACCGCATGACGAAACACCTTGACATCCTGGTTGACGACCCCACAGGCCAACACACGGTCCCACCCTCCGGAAATTTCCATCTATCTGCCGCCGCCAGGTGTTACTTGGTCCCCTTGGCTTGGTCCAGCCACTCAGATCCTCAGCAATGGGGATCCTACGAGCCGGAAAACCCTCAGGGAATGGTGACCGATGGCCGTAGTGCCGTAACTGACACTCCTTCACAATACAGGTAATGTGCCTCATTCGGGACTCGCTAAACAACCGCACAACCAACAGCGGTACACAAGGATTAGGCAAAGGGAGCCAGTACCGAAGGAGTCCAGTCTTCTTCTCAGCTCACTGGATAACGTCCATGTCTCACAGCCATACAGCAAGACAGGGAGCACCAGGACTCTAAAGACTTGGACCTTCATCCCCTTACAATGATATCGGGAGCGTCACACACCCCTTTCCAGTGACCTCATGACCCCCAATGATCTCCTAATCCATCTACTAACTTAATAGGAAGAGTCACCGGTCACATGAGTGTTGCTGCTGAGGTAAGTGAAGCTCTCGACACGGTCGACATTCTTTCCACGGACAGACCCTGCTGAAAGCCATGCCCAAGAGGTCATTAAAGGTGTGGATCTTGGTTTTTATCCAGGACACTCGCAAACCCAGACATTCAGAGTCCTTGGTTAGTCTCTTGGGAGCCCTGATCAGAGCCTCCACTGACTGCACGAAGACCACAGCATCGTCGGCAAAGTCAAGATCAAGGAGTCTTTCTTTACTAATGGACACCCCACAGCTGCTGGAGCCCATGACCCTACCCAACACCCAGTCCATACAAGCATTGAACAGAGTAGGGGGCAAGAACACACCCCTGGCGAACCCCAGAACCAACTGGGAAGAACGTAGAGGTTCTGTCTCCACTCTGCACATGACTCACAGGACCTGTGTACAGGCCGGACATGTCATCCAGCAACTTGGGGGGCGGGGGGGGGGGGCTGAGTCGATGACAGTTTTCTTAGGTGTAAAACAAGACTGCTCTGGCTGCTGGTAAGAGAACACGTGATCACAGATCCTGTTAAGGATGACCCTAGCATGGACCAAATCCGGCACTAAGAGCAGTGTTATTCCCCTGTAGTTGCCACAATCCAGGTGATCACCCTTCCCTGTCCAGATAGGGACAACAAGCTCTGTTTTCCAGTCACTTGTGATGATGCCCATCTCCCAAATGGAACCAAAGATTCCTACCCCCAGCTGGTTCACCACCATTACTGCGTTATTAATTGTGCGCCTCCATCAATTTTTATCAGTTACAAGGCACTGGCCTTGTTCTGTAAATCAAAGGTTCTGCCCTTACAGGTTCTCTACCTTGCACCATCGTGCAGTATGCCCGGGCTAATCACCATACCTGATCAACCTACTACTCAAAATGGTCCTGAAACATTAGCATAGCTGCAGAACATTAGCACATTAGCATAACCATAGAACATTAGCACACTCACGTCAAGCAGAACATTAGCATTGCCATTGTGATATTAACATTTCCACAGAACTTTACCATATTAGTACAGCTGCAAAATATTACTACATTAGCAGTGTAACAGAACATTAGCAGAAAATTAGCACAATAGCATAGCTGCTGAACATTAACAAAATTCCATTTCCATTAGCACAGCACCATTGCCACAGAACATTAGCAGAACATTAGCACATTAACATGGAACATTAGCTGTGGAACAGTAGTGCATTGGCAGTGCTAAAGAAGATTATCAATTAGCATAGCTGCAGAACATAAGTATATTAGCATTACCATTAGTACATTAGCATTGAACATAAGCAGAACATGAGCATAATACCAGAGCTGCAGAACATTAACAAATTACCATCACCAATAGCATATTAGCACTGCAACAGAACATTAGTACATTGACATAGCTGCAGAACATTAGCACATTAGCAGCGCCACAGAATCAGAAATGGCAGGCGATTGATCTATTTACAATGACCTCAAAGCAAAAATCAAACAAAACTAGATGAAATTCTGCTGCCATGGGAAGAAAGGATCAATGTGTAAAAAATCAAATTGATGTCTGGTGCGATAATTACTTGTATGGATAAAGCCAACTTTCCACAGTATTCAAAAACAGGTCCTTTGAGTGAGTCCCCACAACTCAAAGGAATTTTAAAAATTAGGATAAGTTGATAAGATTAATATTTCGGTTGGGCATTTTTTCCCAGATAATTAATATCTCAATTAAACATTAATATTTTGATTGAAAAGGCACCTTGAAAGGTGTGAAAACCAAGCTGGGGAGGAATTAAAACCAGATTGCACCAGTAATGCTGTTGTATCAGATATCAGTCTTTCAGCTGGGCCCAAAGGAAACAGAATCGATGTCGACTTCATCAAGAACAAAGGAGCATTACCAGCTCTGGGGGCAAGGGCGTAGATTTGGGTATGGACAGTAGGGGTATGTACCTACCTCAGGGCGTAGATTTGGGTATGGACAGTAGGGGTATGTACCTACCTCAGGGCGTAGATTTGGGTATGGACAGTAGGGATATGTACCTACCTTAGGGCGTAGATTTGGGTATGGACAGTAGGGATATGTACCTACCTCAGAGCATAGATTTGGTCTAAACATGAAACCCCTGACTGTACCCCAGCGACATACACAAACCCTTTCTCCTCACAATAACTCTAACAGACCTGGCAACGAATCCAGAAAAACAGCTCCAGTAGTTATTTTCAAATACTTCAGTTTCGGGTACCAAAATGACTCATTTGACTCAGCTAATACCATACGGTCCATCGAACCCGTGTCTGTGTGGGCGGCCTATGTTTTCTGCTTAATGGCAATCTTTATGGAACTTTTTTTTTCTTCTTCTCCATCTGATCTGTTTCGATAGGTCACAGCCAGCAGCGGTGTTTACCGCCCCTCAGACCATGAATTTACATGGGGCGCCCAAGATTTGGCCCCCTATTGACCATAAACAGTTACTATGCTAAATATTAATTAAACACAACAATTCCTTATTTAGGAGGTGCTGAAGCAGCATGTTCTGCTAACCAGCTAGCTAGCTATAATCTTATCACCCTACTCACTTGCTATTTATGCAGCTTTTTAATTATCTGGGGGGGGGGGGCAGGCTGAAGTGACTGCAAACTCACCTCTGATGACAGCCATCCAGGGTTGATCCTAGGATTTACCAAGAAAGAGCACAATTATGACCTTAATAGTGATCGGCAAAAGATACAGGTCGTATCTTCTGCCAAAATAAGCCTAGTGCTTTCTCATTGACTATATAATTAGGTAAAATGCTAATTTGTGTTTTCGAATGATAATTAAACATCAAAGCATCTACAGAACATTGATAAATAGTTCATTTAATAAGAACATTCTGCTATTTTCGAGGAACGCGTCATCCTTATTTTTTAAAATTAAATTCTCAGTCTGATTATAAAAGCCACTACAATTATATTTTCTCAAAGGCTGTCTGCCTCTTCACAGAAAGGCCACAAGCACATAGACAGGATGACATCACTGATGAAAGTTTCTTCCAAACCCTGTCCTTGTCCATGCAGATGTCATTTTACAAAGTTAGCATCAGTGCTGAAGGTCATTAACCGCCCCTTGATTTCAGGTTCAAATGAAGTTTTGTGTAGCTCTTGCTCCTAAGTTAACTTCCACTTGTTATTGGTGGCTCACTGGAAGCTCAGCCTAGCTGAGTTTGTTGGTTACTTGACAGCTGTATGTTTGTAATGTATTATATGTCTTGCATGTACTTTGCTGTGGTCAACAGTGTTTGCTAAATAATTCAATATAAATGTAATGTAAATGTACTTTACAAGTCTTGACCACCAGTTACTGGATCTGGCTTGAAGAACTACATAATACTGAAAGATCAAGAAATTTATATCAAATACAATGTATTAAATTTCTCTTACACTGAATATATAAAAAGTGTGGCATTCAGAATGGCTTCAAAACACTTGGGTATGGATGGATCTGACAGAACTTTGAAGGTGTTCCTCAGGGTTGGAAGCTCCACAGTTGCTTTGACTTGACTGGTATTGGATCTCCACACCAAACAGTTTGTCCCATCCCGTCCCTCAGATCTTCAGCTGGACTGATATTAGTGTATTGGACAAGTAACTGCATCAAACAGAATTCATTGCAATGTGACTTAGCATATAGAAATAAATACATTCCTAGATCCCACATGTGTGAATGTTTGAAATGAATATGGGAGTTGATTCATCTGGTTAGCCGATATCAAGGAAAGAACAGTGATCCCTTATGGTTTCTATTGTATATTGTATATTCTATTGTATAGTGTATATTACAGGCTTATTAAACGTTACATTGCGATAGCTACATTTGCGTTTTTCATTTATGTTTTCATTCATTCATATTTTGCCAGCAAAGACTCACTGGCTCAAATATTGATATAATAATCAGATTCAGGTCATGAAATGTATCTAAAATGGAAATTCATTCATTCTTAGTATGAATCTTTGAAACCGGTAGTCATTTTTAGCAGGTTCCATACTATGCTCTATACTGCTGGGTGTCATGTGACAAGCTTTAACGTATTTTACAGGGACAAAGTGAAATCTTTCACATTTTTACTCCAAAGTAAAACAAATACAAAAAAAGATTCAACGTCAACTTTTAAAAATGGCCTGGATAAATCTCATTTTTATTTATGGGTCTACAATATGTGTTATGTGAGTGAAGATTTACAAGTTTGTGGAGTTTTTCAGAAGCATATTTAAAACGCAAAGAAGAAATTTCAAGAGGTGGTTTTGTGCAGTTTGTGCAGAATGTGGTTTTGCATACCATGGCTCCATCAGCTGCCTGGGGGGCGGGACTTCCCATCACTGTAACCAATTACGACTCTGTCGATGTTTACCCACAACCATGTCGAGACAATGACACGGGCTGTCAACTCTCAATTCCCCTAAGACCACAAACTCATTACGCATTCAAATTACAAGCCTTTAACATGCCTAGATATTGAAGGAACATAGTCGCAGACACATCGGTAGTTTAATGTCCTACCGGCCCTCGAAAACTGAACATCATACAGGGATCAAAAGCAGTGGAGCATGTTCAGTCTCGTTTTTCCCCCCTCTTGTATTATACTAGGATTTCTTATTTTATTGTGTTCTTGTATTAGAGTATATTCCTTATTCTTGGTATATTTAAGCACAGTGAGGGCAATGTCTTGGTACAACAATTTCTCTCAGCGTAAATAAAATGAGGTCTTATGTCTCATGAAGCTCGCGCATTGCATTAAATTGTAAGATATCTGTGTGGGGAAGAAATGTAGAAGAATTAATGGACCAGAAGAAAGAGAAAGTAGGTAGCTTGCCATCCATCTATTTTCTATGGCCATTCGTTCCGTAGAGGGTCACAGGGGGCCAGGAGTCTGTCCCAGACAGCACCAGGCAGGAAGCAGCATGGAGGGGACACTGGTCCATCACAGCACACACACTACTGGCAATTTAGAGACACCTTTTGTCACATATGCATGTTATGGTGGGGGCCTGGGGGCAGGCCCTCCCCACTGAAATGCCTGGCAGGTACTCACGAACACTCGCTCGGGCACAAGGGCGGGTGCACAACAGGTGTTTATTTACATACAGTGGAAACTGCTTATAGTGATCACGTCTGTCTGGGTGAAATTGATCACTATCCGCGGATGATCCGCCTAACCGATTTTTCTCTTGTACTTTATGTCTGAGGGAGATTACCATTTAATTGACATTTGTATATTTATTACATGAATATAAGGTGATAAAACGGACAGCGTCTCTATTTGCTGAATTTTATTGATGATTCCAAAATACAGTGCAGTTGTTTCAAATGCTTTTCAAATTACAGTACTGTACAAACTAAATTACTGAACTGTGTATAATTCAAACATGCTGTAATGCATGTTTGAATTAGATTTTATTTATACAGGGCATTTTCACAACTTTATCTCAGAGCGTTTATTGTAGTTTCGCTGCTGCATCTCGGTGCCTCATTTTTGGCGGTTTATTATAAACTTTCATGAGTCTATATATGTCACTGAGAGAAGGTTACTTTGTTTTTCCCGTCATGTTTTCTATGCATGCAGAGCTGGCCTAAGGTAGCTAGCCAGAAGCAGACGGGTTACCGCAAGGCAAAGTAGGCTTATCAAAGTAAAGTAAAAAAATATATAAAAATACTGCAGTTTTGTTTTTATTCCATATGTTGTCACATTTAAAAAGACCCAAAATGATCACTGTAAGGGGACTACTTGATTACAATAAATGAATTATTTAAAGAGTATTTGTACAAAAATTATTCTGGCCCACACATTTTGATCTATATACGCATTTGATCACTATAAGGGGTTTACACTGTATTGTTGAAGAAAACAAAGCAAACCAGGCTCATGTCACAGTCTCTCTCCAGCCTGGGTCCTTCCCTCCCCTACCTAGCTGGAGCGGTTTGCTTAAATGCATTGCAATCCTCTCTTCATGATGAACCACATCTGAGGCTCGTCAGTGGTGGATGGGCTGGGTTGAGTAACGAGGTGGCAGTTGTCAATCCAAATCCCATTGGCCTGTCCTGTGATTTCACCTTCTGGTCCAAGTGCAAGGCCCTCAACCCCCAGCTTTTCACAAAAATCTTTTGTATCTATAATTATTGGCGTGGCATGGTGGTGCAGTGCTTAGCACCGTTGCCTCACACCTCTGAGACCCGGGTTTGAGTTTCCGCCATAGTTCTATGTGTGTCTATCGACTCCCCTGATCTCATAATGTCTCGAACACACGTCAGCTTTAAGCAAAACAGCTCCAGTAAACAGACACGTTCGTTTAAGAGTGTTACTAGTGAGTCTGAGACAAAAAACAGCTCTGTTTTCTTCCCAGCTGCTTTAAAGGATTTGTGGCTGCAGGTAAAATGATTGAGTAAACGGTTGATGACAGGAGCCCCAGTGGCTATATCACCGCTAATCCGGCAGCTACGGGAGCTTCTGTTCCTGCAAATGCTGCCTGTCAGTTTGTTTGCAAAGGCCTGCAAAGATCTGTTGCCATTCAATGAGAGTAGCTCTATAATTCAGAATATTGCACTTAGCTGGTATTTGGAGGGCTCACTTTATTAGGTACACCCAGCTAGTACTGGGGAGGGCCCACTTTATTAGGTACACCCAGCTAGTACTGGGGGGGGCTCACTTTATTAGGTACACCCAGCTAGTACTAGGGAGGGCTCACTTTATTAGGTACACCCAGCTAGTACTGGGGAGGGTCCACTTTATTAGGTACACCCAGCTAGTACTGAGGGGGGGCCACTTTATTAGGTACACCCAGCTAGTACTGAGGGGGGCCCACTTTATTAGGTACACCTAGCTAGTACTGGGGAGGGCTCACTTTATTAGGTACACCCAGCTAGTACTGGGGAGGGTCCACTTTTGCCCCGGAACCACTCCAAGGGTTGATTAGTTGTATGTTCAGAGAAGCCATTCTGCACACCACTGTTGTATTGAGCCGATATTTTTGCATTTGTGGCGTGTTGCTTGCACAGCTTGTCTGTCTGATTAGCAGACGTTTTCTCATGACACTGCTTACGGTTATACTGTATAAATAGCCACCTTTGCAGCTGGATACATGCTGATATGCGTCCTGCTAAGCATTCTCTGAGGCTACAGAAGTTCCCTCCAACCTGTGTAAAATGCATTATTATTATACAAAACTCATCAGTTCTTTGACCTCAGATCTCCCACATTCTACAAAGTCATCTTTATTTTTTTTGTCCTATATTTCCTCACTGTCAGGGGATTGTTTCATCAAGGAAGGACCAGATTTTAATTTTCAGGGATGCTGGATTGTAGGTGATTAATTCAAGGGCTCCCGTTTTGTCGCTAGAGTGGGGTCAAAGGTGAAAGGTGGCGCCGCCCTGCAGGGAGGGTAAGGGAATGACAGCCGAGCCGTGGCTCTTGATAAATGTCGATGTCGTTTTTTTTCCATGTGAGTGAGGGGGCAGGGTGTCATCTGACAAATCAGCAAACGCACGGAAGCGTTCAGTTAAGCGGGATCCCGGGAGAGCTTCCGAAGGGCGCGGACAGCGGCTCCTGGCGCCAAACGGGGCGTAGCTACACGGACATTTCTGCAGGCGGCTTGTTTTTATCATAAAATTATAAATGATAAATAAACAGTGATGAGCACAATCTGTTTATTGGACCCGGAGAGTGGCCTTGTTGCGTGAGTGTCACCAACCGCTCATAAATTATACATTAGATCAGGGGTTTGAGTCAGAAGGAAATGCACATTCCACTAATCACCCCCCCACCCCCAGCGGCACAATAATGAATAATTCAATGTGTGTGTGTGTGTGTCGGGGGGGGGGGGGGCAATTTGGAAAGTTTGTGCCAGAGACTTATCGCATTTTAGCACGATTTGTCAAACACAGGTTCAGTTAGTTGTTAGTTGTAGCTTTTTAAATGAGCACGTGAACATTTTAAATGGATTGTTAATGGATTAGGGTAAATTTAAATATATGCGTGTACGTGACATGGGTTTTCGAGTCACTGGCCCTTCAGCTGCGCCCGGGACAGACTGCAGATCACAGCAGAGCCAGGCTGAATAAGCGATTACAGAAAATTGATGGCTGTGTTCCAACCGTACAGTTATATTTCGGACCGTGGGGGTTCCCACTGTGTTGGTTTAGGTCCTGCTCTGTGTGTGTGTGGTGTGGCACCTCTCATAGTTGGGAGACCTGTGGATTCGTATCTCTAAGATGCCTCTGGCATGAGCCCTGTGATGGACTGGTGTTTTGCCTAAGGTGATTAGTGCCAGGCTTGCTGAAATAATTTGCAGGCATATCCAAACCTTCCTATAGTAGCAGAAAGATAATTCCCTCTCACGCCTTTCACTGTTATAATATTCTATTTGATGTCGATTGAAGAGCAAATTTTCGAAAGAAAAAAGCCAATATTTTTGTTGTTTTTTTTTTTTTACTTTTTTAAATAATCATATATTACATTGTCGGGAACCAAAACTCACCCAGTCCTCATGTAATCCATTTAAAAGGGACTTTTGTTACATTTTCAAAACACTCAAAGCCCACAGGAATTTTCTCAAGTTTCGCTTTGCAATTACCATTACAATTTTTCTCCATCTACAAACGGCTTATCCAGTACAGGGTCACATGGAATCTATCCCAGAATGCACCTCTTGGCACACACATGCACACTCTACACTAAGAGCAATTAATAGACACCATTTAGCCTAACTGTGTGCTTTTGGACAGCAGGAGAGGACCCCCACACATCACAGGCAGAACACGCATATTCCACATGCACAGAGCAGGTGCCGGATACGAACCCCCATCCTTGTGAGTGTAAGGAAACTTTGCTGAGTTGCCCTCTTTCTGTGGCTGCCGTGTCTATTAATATTTAATTTTAATTAAATAAATAATCAGCCCCCATATGGGTGCTCCAGATGCGGCTCATCAAAAACAAACCTTTACATAACTTCACGGAAACCAATTATCATCGCCACTCTCATCTGCCATTTGTTTTTGTGATAGAATCTATTGTGTTATTTTTTTGTTCAGTGTTATTTATTGTTTGCATTGTGGTATTAGCTGACAGTGTGCAGGAGCAGGGCTGCCAACTCTCACGCATCTGGCGTGACACTCACATTTTCTGACTCTCATGCTCACCCAAGTGATCTCATGGCAAAGCTATATTATTCCATTATAAACCTAAATTAACTACATCAAAAGTAGTTGGGGTAGTTTGCAAACCCTACAGACTATTTACAAAGTAATAAAACTGTTATGTGAATTGCGTGTGCAGACTTGCCTCGAATTGAAAATGTCACGCCAACTAAACCAAAGTTGAGAACCTTGCAGGAACTGTGCAGAGAAGCATATTGAACTCGAAATATTATTCCTCTTCCCTCCCAATTGAACCTATTTTGCTTGTATTTACCTGCCTGCTGTGATGTATAAATGGAAAATGCATAAGCATGTGGTCAAAATTCAGCTGAACAGCACGTTTGTGTGGTTAGCATCATTAGCGGTTATCAGTAACAAGGCAGACTCTCTCTGCACATCAGGAAAGGTAAGACCGCATAACACAAAGAAGTGCAGCAGTGGGGAAAAGGATGGGGGGGGGGGTTTAGGTCACATAAACGCTTGGTCAGAAGCTCTGAAGGATTCAGCTATTCTGCTCGTTAGCCAAACAGAACATTAGGACGTTAGCATCGTTAGCGGCTGTTGGTAACAAGAGCGGCTGATGTCAGTAAAACCAGCAAATTCGGAAACCTCGTTTGGACCCCGGCTCCAGTGATCGCTCAGCTCCGTATCACTGCCACTGCAGGGTGAAACAAAACCAGAACACAGCAACTGCTAACCTAGGGAACAGGTGGAGCAGATTAATATAGATAACCCCAAACACCTGCTTCTCCCTCCTGAGACAGATGGTATACCCCCCCCCCCCAACACATCTAACTTTATCCTTGGCAGGACAGCACTGCCAGCAGCAAATGGCGAAGATTACTGCTCAGCATCGCCACCGTGCTGTAAAGTGAGGCAAAGCACATCTTCACACTTCATCTAGTACAATGTCACTGGATGGAAATGATTCAAATTTAAATTAAATTAAAAGTATTTATTATTACTGTTATTAATTGGTTATAACTTATTAAAGATGGCTGACAGTGAGGCTAGTTGTGCTCATAGACTACATGTTTCTCATTGTCCCCCCCCAACCCCTGTAAACCTGTCCAGACCAAATACACAGTGGTAATATTTATTATTGACCATATATGGCTCATTGTTTCTACATTGACACCACCCCCTTCTCTAATCCCTTAATACGTCCAATGTCACATGGTTCTGCCCACCCAATCAGACCAGCCCACACACAATTTAACATGCAGTGGAGGACAGGCGAAGATTCTGACTCAGCCCCTGTCGTCCATCAATGCCCAGTGAGCAACAGGCGTGCTGGGAACTCTGGGGGAGGAGTGCCAAAGTGGTAATTGGCGATCGGTAGGCGTGAGGTAAAGCGAGGAGGGCTAGGTGCTGATGGACGACATCCGCTGAGGACACAAAGTCGTTACGTCACCTGAACACAGATAAAAATCAGTCACCTTAATTAACCAATCACAAGCCTTTACATTCATCTTAGACACAGTATGAGCCATAGTTCAGTATATAAAAGAATTCAATATATACATATGTAAGCCTTTTGCAGGAATACTGTATGAGATATTGGGTTCTATTTCATGCTCTAGAAGTGACGTTACAGGCTGCCCCTGCTGTCAATTGCTCTAACGCCAATCTTCTTGCAGTTTGCAGCCATGTAGAGGCAAATGAATAAGATGCTCAGCAGACCATGTGATCACTCAGCGACGTATTGACAGAGTGCGGCCCCCCATCCTGCAGCTGGATCTATCTATCAGTCAGCCCTGATCTTCATCATGTTTGCACCCTCCACTACACCCCCAACCCCCCACCGTTACTCCCAGCTATGGCTGACGCCCTCTTCCCCGGGGCGTATGCAGGGGTGGGGCCACAGGGGAACTGACCCCAGTTAAAAGCTGTCCTATCATTCAACGATTCAAACCATATGATTGGCTAATGATAAGGCTGGCTCCTCCCTGCGAATTATGGCTCCTCTTCTGCCCCCCCCCCCCCTTAAAAAAATCCTAGAATCTGATACCCTTTTTTGACCTTTTTCCAAATTGCCTGCGGTTAGCTAGGACGGAATTCCTCTTGTCTTTTGTGGAATCCAGGAGTTGGTGCCTTCTCTGGCCCATCGGCTCATTCCCATCTGCCTGATTTGGCGGTAAATTGAATTTCTTTTGTGGGCTGAGCCATACAGCCAAATTGTCTGAAATGGTTCTGAATTACCTTTGGGTCTGAAGGGAGAGACCCCTAACAAGACCACTGGGATTATCCTCACTGCTGTACTACACTGACGAACTGCACGTTTTAATTATGCAGCCCCTGCCATGTCCACAGTGTGGCGCTGTTCATGTTAAAGATCTGTGCTTTGAAGGAGAGATTATTACTTATCCCCACCTGTTTTCCCAGACTAGTCTGGAAGCTATCCCAGGAAGCACAGGGCACGAGGCATGTGTTCTTAATTATCCATCCGTCAATCCATTCATCCACCTTCAAACCGCTTGTTCTGGTCAGGGGTGGGCGGGGGAGGCTTGGATCGTTTGTTAATTATCTTTTATTTGAAACAGATTTAGATGGGCGGCTGTTAAACCCTTAACAGAATTGAATCATTTTAGCATGTTCTATGAAAGAGCAGGACAAATCTTGCAAGGCCTCCCAAAACCATGCTGCAATGCAGTTAGACAGCATGACTGGGGAATACGGTGATAGGGGGGTCTCTAGGGACAACATAGCAACTGCATTAGAGGCCATGACTTTAGGTATAACAGCATAACAGGGAGATCTCTGAGGATAGCATGGCAACCGCATCAGAATGTGTACCTTTCGGAGTAAGAGCCGAACAGCAGAGGGAAAAGGTAAGAGGGCCTAGAATATGGAAACAGGCCAGATTGGAGTAAAAAGCAGCACAGTTGCCAGTCGCTTGTGCTGAACTCCAGAACGCCAATATCTATGAGGTGATTTTATGAACAGGCTTGCAGGGCTATTGGATTTAGTTCAATCAGAAGAGCAGCTGGGGATTGAGAACAAAGTGGTTTCATACTTTGGGTTGAGTGATTGTTTTGGGGGGTTGTGTGATGGATCAACTCTCAGTGACTCACGTCTTCAGGACTGGGTGTTCCACCCCCCTCAAGGGATTGGCATCCCATCCAGGGTGTCCCCCTGCCCTGTGCCCTGTGATGGACTGGCATCCCCAGGGTGTCCCCCTGCCCTGTGCCCTATGATGAACTGGGACCCTGCCTTGTCATCTGTTTTATTTGCCTCACCATGACCCTGTACAAGATACAGGATTTATGCAGCATAGATGGGTGATGGATGAACACTTGATTTGTTTACGGTCAGACAAAACTCACAATTTTCATCAATTAGTGGTGAAATTTGGCAAATTAACTCAGTGCATACAAATTCACTGTCATTTATAATTCTGGATATAAAAATGTATTTGATAGCTCAAATGGAAATGACCGGTCATTATTACTACCTATGTATACCTGAAGGGTAGGATTAGAGTTGGGGATGGGGGTTAAGCTTTGGGTTAGGCAGTTAGGGTTTTGGTTAGGGTGGGCTGGTCAACCATCTCTGCAAAGACTCTTTTTGATCAATCTGGGACAAAGCAAACTAAAATCCCAGGTAATACAAGCCAGCCACAGCAAAGTGTGACATTTCACAGGAGAGCTTAGAGGCAGCTTATGTCTCTCCAGACATGAGATGTAGCTGCTTCTGGCAGTTTTTGAGGGATTAGGGAACGAGCCGGTTGGAGGATGCAGTGACCCCTCCGTCCATAGGCTTGTGGTCCATGCAGATATGTCAGATCATCTCAAGAGGATCCCACTGTCACCCCTCGCAATTCCTCTGCTTTGTGGGGGGAATTCCAGAATCTCCTTTCTTCTTGAAATGTCCCACCCGAAGAGACTTGAAACACGGGCATCATTTCGCTACATCTCCCGGATCTGATGCTTTTTAGTGAACAGCTGCCCTTTTCCAGTCATGTCCCTGCTTTAAGAATCACAAAGGAAATGTATTAATGCTGTCCCCTGTTGATGTGGCTCAGTGGGTTATGACCCTGTGTCGATGAACAGAAAGCTACTGGATCAAATCCCATCGTTAATAGATTGATGTCACCATTGGGCTTAATCCCCCACTGCTCCAGATTGACTGTAAGGGTCCAGTAAGAACCTCCTGTGCATCAGAATGTCTTAAGGAAACTTCCAGTTTAGAATTCTTTTCGATTTATGCACATTTACGCCTAACAGTCTGCCAATTAACTGTATACTGATTAGTTGATTTGCTGCATAGAGGGTTAAAAAATATGTACATTGTGGAAAGACCCTGCAGCTAAGTTCTGTAATTAGACCTCTATTTCAAAAACATCATTAGGTCACAAATTACAGTTATAAATCACTCCCTTTGATAAGTATTGCTGAATTCCCAATAGGGGTAATTTTGTGCATTAAAGTCTTATAACGAAAACATCAGGAACTACTCTGTCCCTGCATATATTTGCAGTATATTTCATTTTAATTTATTAGCTGGAATACAGCAAACGGAAAAAAAACACCAAATGACACATGCGGAAAAAGATGCGGGCCGTCTCCACGACGACGGTGCCAAGGTGACAAAGGAGGAAAAACAGGGGAGCTGGCAGGAAAGCGCAGAGCCGTGAGACTGAGACCCGCCAGAGTGGCTTCAAAGGACCAATAGACGCGGTTTGTCCATTAAAAGCTTCTAGTGGCTCCGCACCATGGCGGGCTCCGGTTTTAAGGCGGCCTGCATCGACTTTGGACATTAAACTCGGTATGACCGAACGGAGCTGGGAGACGACCATGACCCCCTCTGGACCTTGCACGTCACCTGAAATGCGTGCTACACCCCCCAAAGAATATGGAACAGCACATCCTTGCTGAGTTTCAGCCATAAGTAGAAAGGATAGAATTTATTTATATATCAGACAGTTTTATCCAAAACAACACGCAATTGAGAAAGCAGGGCCAGCCAGTCCATGCAGCGCCGGGGGGGGGGTGTTAGGGACCTTGCTCAGGGGCCTAGCGGTGACATCACGCTGTCAACCATGGCTGGAATAACTAAGAAGGCAGAAACCTTTTCTACTTTTCTATTAAGCTTTTATCAGTCCTGTGTTGTAAGGAAATGGTTCCAGATTTTAACAAAGTGATTGCACATCAAAACATAAAAAAAACCATAAAATCCCCCCGCCACCATGAACTGAATAATTGGCTGTGTGAAGGACAAACTTACGACTTATTTTAATACAAATTTTATCTATTAGAAGACATTTTTATTCTAGATGCATTAAATTTGGAGCAATTCACCCATTGCAAAGCAATATGTATTTATTGTAGAAATTCATATTAAGTTACTTTAGGAGTCCTTATATGTCTGTCTGTGTGTGTGTGTGTGTGTGTGTGTGTGTGTGTGTGTGTGTGCATTATGGTCATTCAAAGGCTGACTGTGTATTCTGACAGAAAACAAGGTAAAAAAAATAGACCTGGCCAAGACAGCCATTCATTCCACTGAGTTGTGAGGAAGTTTTAATATGGTTTTATTTGCCGATTGGCATCAACAGAATTAAAGGGCCTGCACTCACAATATAAAACTACACTTGAGCCAAAAGGTACAGTGTTATAGCTACAGGCCAAAGAACTCAACGCCAGAAGAGGGCTCAAGTTACACTTGAGATCACCTCAAGGGACCAGGCTTTAACTGATTGTATTTTCATTATTTAGACTGAGCAATAAATCACAAGCACATGTTTCATAAGCAAAGATCCAGCAGTTCAACCAAACTAATTCAGTTGTGCCTCTGCTTGATTAATCTCCAGTCCTGTGAGAACAGAAAAGTTTCCTTTTAAATATTCTGTCTGATTTTAATATACTAAGTAGGCAAATGGACAGTAAGCCGCTTCCTGTGAAGGCTACAATTTAACAAATCTTATCTGAATGAAGGCTTCCACTGGCATAGACTTTCGCACATTTCGAAGACATGAATTAAAAAACTATTAATAGAAATGAATAGACCCTCAAATATGGCAAAAACATTTTTACATTCATTTGAGTTGGTTTTTGTGGTCAGTTGAAAAAGAAGTAATTCGCACAAATGTGTCAGAGAAAGAATTGGCAAATTAGCAGCTAAGTAGGACATAATGTGTTGTTCTGCAGATGATAATGGTGCATCCAAATTCTTATATAGTATGCACTGAATTTCATTGGAAGCCTACTACTCAACTGTTAATGTAGTATGTACTGTAAGTCTACATGAGAACAGTATGCATGCATTCGGACACACTGCATTCGCCATCTTGCATATTACATGAACCCAGATGTTTACCAATGGTGTGATTCAACCCCTGCAAAAGTTAAAAACTCTTAAATATTCATTGCAATCACTGAAAAAAAAAATACATTTGAGTCAACTTATGTGACTGGGTATTGTTTTTTTACTTAACATTGTACGGTAACGTCACTACTTCTGATGTCTTGACAAAAATTTCTAAGCGAGCAACATTCCTCAACTCTGGTTGCAGCTCCAGTGTCCTTGTGGGATGGTTCAGCATCCAATGGTTACATCGGAATGTAGTATGTCATCCGAGTATCTCCCACCTACTGTCGCCTTCATACTGAGGATTCAGACATATTATTCACTTCGCATGCTCTATTTGGCCTACTACATAGCAAATGAGTATGTGATTTTGGACAAACCCTAACCTTCATGTTGAAGCACGAGACATGGATCTTGGTCACAGGACGATAAATAGAAGTTAATGTACCCATTGATGGAAGCCCCAATTGCAGTTTAACGTTGCCAACATAGAAAATATGCCCATAATCTGCACAAAATTTTAACAGAAACATGCTTATAGTTATTCAAAGAACAAAGGTTAGGTGGGGACTGGCAGAGATCTTTTTTCAGGATGGCATCTGAGGACCATCTATGTGGTGTTTTTTTCTGTGCTTTTGACAGACTGGACCACAGCAAAGCCACTGCTGGGAGTTTATTAGTCACTGCAAGGGCCTGGTGTCTGTGCAGGATAACAGAAGCTTCCCTATAAGGAGGTTACACAGAGCCCCACAGGGAATGATGTACTGTAAACCCAGTGCATGCAGTATGATGACTGTGGAAGACCTTCCCGAAACCGGGTAACATTGTAGTCTGGTCCTGTAAACTTCAACCACTGTCCTGCAGCCTCTATGTCTTCTGCTCTTTACCATTGACTTCCAAAATATTTAGGCTCAATAATGCATGACAATTAAAGACAACAGATAGGGCAATATCTAGGACAGTCTAGGGGGCTGTTGAAGAAGCCAGGACCTTTGATTTCAGAGTAGAAATGTGAGAGATAGAGTTCTATTTTGCATTTTAACAGAGAGCCCAGATGTGGAGGATTACTTGACTTTAAGATCCAAATCAATCAATTAATTCGGTATGAGAGTAAAAAGTCCTTGTGGGGGTTATTATTTAAGAACAATGTTGGGATTTGGAAGGGTTCTCCATGACGTCTACACTATGTGGAATGACAATTAAATTATGACTCAATAAATATAGCAGTGAACTTTCTCTTTAGACAAATGAATCCATCAGGATTTTAAAAGGGGGATTGTATTGATTGTTGGTGAGTAATATATTTCAATGCAGTTCCTAGATTTCTTTCTGTTAGCTATGTTGGAGACCAAATTGAGTCTTCTCTGTACCCTGGAGACTGCTAGTTTTGTTTATGAATACCACTGTTTCCAAAGAAAGGCAGACAGGATTATGGGTAGGACACCTCCTTGGTCCTGGCTGGCATACTACCCGTAACAAAAACAGATATGAGTAGCTCAGTATTACTATCCAAAACAATGAAGTCTCCCAAGTGTAAACAGTGCACATGTCCATTGGGGGAGAGGATTCTGAGCAAGGCCTCACGTGTCAGTGACTCACGACCAACCAATTCAATTTATTTTTATATAGCGCCTTCCACAACCTGGTCAGCCCCAAGACACTTGAGACAAGAGTGTGTGGCTAATCCATCACTACATCATTTATACAGAATGGTGTGTAAAACAGGGATAAAGGAAAAGAAGGAATGCCAGAAGACAGCAGGGAAGAGGAACCAAAAACTCCCGACTAAGGAGAAAAAAAAACACAGGGGGTCCAAGGTAAACTGCCCGCCCAATCTCCCCGGGCATACTAATGTTATAGAAAACAGGGAGAATAGAACTGCTTTGATAGCCAGGACACCAGGCTGGTCTGTGTAAGCTGGTAGATCATATCCTGCATCCATGTTTGCTGCCAACATCAACCAGACCATATCTTACAGAGGATGATGGGAAATCCCCCCCCTCCTCCCAACATCAGAGTCCCCCATAACCAAACCCAAGCTCTGTCCCTCTGCTGAGTTACATTTGCATTTATTTTTCTAGCAGACACTTCTGATATATATAAAAGTGAGACGACTAGTGCTATACAAACATGGCTCAACATTCTGGCTCTGCTTCAAATTTAATACTTATTTTACCAATCTGAGTCTGTGACACTGCTCTGTTTTTACAGTAATATCTATTATTTATACGTTCTCCAAAGGACTTCCAATCCAGATGTACACAATCCCATGTGCCCCTGTTCGCCAGCTCCAAAGCAGATTTTCACTGAGAGGACATGAATTTTTAAAGAACACCATGAAAGAGTAACGTAACAGGTCAGTCTGGGGAGTGTTCCTTTAAGGGCCATAATCTTCCTGGTCCCATGTGCCGTCCATCTTGGTCTGAGGCCTGAGGAACCAGCATGGTGTAGGCAGGCTTGGGTTTGTTGTTTTTCAGATGTTTCAGAAACTAAATAAATAATGTTTATTTAATATTCAGTGTAGGGACTGTATGCGGCCAACAGGGGGCCCCCAAACCTTGAGGGTCCCTTTCAAAGGCATGGTTTGACTGCTGGTAAACACTGCTGCTGGTTGTAGATGATCAGAATTTTATGTTACATAGAAATGTCAAGGAGACAAATCAATACATTAAGTATTAACATTTTACACATATAATGAAAATTATAGCTTACGTTACAAAATGCATCATAAAATTTAGGTATTTTACATATAAACATTTGCAAAAAAAGACACGTAGGGCATGCTTTTTAATGAGTGACTTTTTTCCACCTATTTCTTGGCTACAGAAATTCATTTAAATAGTCTCCTCAAGGGTGTAACTGTCATGACTTAAGGAACAAAGGACTCAAGGGCAGGTGTTGTAGTGAAACAAAAGGGGTTTATTTGAACTAAAGAAGTAGAGACTAGAAACACACTGGACCGCAAGGGATCAAAATAGGAGGGATAATAGCTAGGGCACAGGCAACAAGAAGGTTCAACATCAGTGACTGGACTGAGGAACACAGGACTGGGAAGCACATATACCAGACTAATGAGGAAGCTAACGAGAGGCAGCTGAGAATGGTTAACACAAGAAGAAAGACAAACGCGCATTAGGGTCACGCTAGGGAGGAGACAGGAGGGTCGGATGGACATGGCGGGCAGGGCGCAACAGTTACAGCAGGGGTCTCCAACTCCGGTCCTGGAGAGCTACCGTCCAGTAGGTTTTCTATCATACCCGGCTTCTGATGAGCCACACCTGTTCTCAGGTAAATACCAGGAGCAGGTGTGGCTCATGAGAAGCCAAGTGGGACAGAAAACCTACTGGATAGTAGCTCTCCAGGACCGGAGTTGGAGACCGCTGAGTTACAGTATAAATCCTCCCTTCCGGGATTTACGAGTCATAACTGGTACGCTCTGCCACCCAAATGGAACAGAACTAGTGAAACTATCGACACAGTAACAGAAATTCCATGTAAAGGATTAGAGCAGGCTTAGGGGACAGGCTCTTCTTCCCCCCTTCTGTTTTACCCTGCCGCTTTGAGACAAGGTACAGCTGGGCCTCTTTAGAGGTGATGAGGGAACACACCTTTCAGATCAATGGTCGTGACTGGTACAAATTAAAAAAAAAAAAAAAAAAAAAAAAGACAGCCAGATTAACAGCCATTCCCAGCCCTGAGTGAGAATACTGCAGCGTTCCAGCACAGTGAAAGAATAAACTGGTGTGGTTAGGGCCCTGTGGTTTTGATCAGGAGGTTACTGTTTCAAATGCTGCGGTCGGCAGAATTTGTGGTCTGTATTACCTAACCTAATGGCTTCACAGCCAAATTTTAGATTTTTATTGCTGACGTGGAGCACACAGGGTGAAATGTTAATGTCTAAATGTCTCTCCCTCCTCAAACATCTTTAAATCTAACAGTTTTGTATTTGGGTTGTGCACACCTCTCTTCCTGACTTAGGATAGACACCCTTTCCGGTGGACAATCCCCGGTTTGTGTCTGTCACTGTCAGATAGCAGCCAAAGGCAGGTAATAAGACCCTTCTCTCACCTATTTCCATTTGCTAATGATAAAAAGCTCTGGTTGTCCCTTACCCCCTGCGATACCACACAACCAAATCATGTGACCCTATTAGAGGACCCGACACGGTCGTCTTTTCCCTGCCTTTTCCCAAAAGCAAAACAGCAGTCTTTTGTGTTTATTCCTCTCTTGTAATTTGTGAAGCCAAAATAAATCCCAGCTCCAACTCTCATTCTCGAGTCGCATGGGCCCGTTTGCCGGACAATGCTTCCCTTCGCATATAAGCCCCTGTTGCACTTTGCAATGGGAGCTCATAACTTCTACAGGGTTAAATGCTAAGCAGCAACCTAAAGCGATGCTTTTAATTCAGCTTAGTTCAGCTAGAGCTTAATACAACATGCCACAGAGTGTGTTTGAACAAAAAAGCAGAGCAAGAAAAGACAAATGTAATGCAATTAAGGCAGCCCGTTATATAAGCCAGAGCAGACAAGACTGCAGACAGCTGTTTGCAACAACTAATTTATGTCACCCCTTATACACACAGTAACCATTTTTTTCTTTTCTTTTTATCTTTGCAATTTTTTACTTTCTCTGATATTTGCACTGTTACTGTTTATCATAGTTTACTATTTATTGCTTCTGTATATTTTTCTTGAAACATCTTTTTTACTGTCTAAATGTACTGCTGTTTGGAATTTGTTTTTTTCCTTTTTGATTGCTTTGAAGCATTTCTCAAATGATAACTAACATTTGCAAATCAACAAGTGTAATCCCCACATCATAATGTCAACTGTGCACAGCAGAAAATTATTTCTCAGTGCTTCACACAAATTGCAAATATTTTAGCACATGTATGCAAATGGTCTTGTATAATCCGCCATAATTTTCAGTTACTTTAATCTTGTGACTTTGCAATTGAACGGTCTTAAGATTTGAAGTACTGTAGTTACATGCGAATGCAAGTGCTTTCTCTGGCCAGTGACCTTTACATACTGTAATGTAGAACCTTACAGTGTTGAAACTGGCGTCTTAGACATGAATAACAATTAGTTTGCTGAAGATAAATGATCAATCAGTGACAGTGAGGAAGTGGGAAATGACTATCATTCAGCATTGTGGAACTCAGGAGCAGACTTACACTGACATAGTGACAATAATAGGTACCTTATTGATCCTCGTGTGGAAAATCTCTTTACGCCTCCCCCTACTTGCTCTCCGTAGGTGAGAGTAAGCTGTCCGCAAAGGGCTGCCACCCATAGCAGAGCCGAGGGAGCTGGGGGTTAAGGGCCTTGCTTAAGGACCCGCAAATGTGCTGAGGGTGGGCTAGAACTGGCAACCTTCCGATCACACAGAGACTTAGCCCACTGAAACACACACTAGCAGCATTTTAACAGTCATGGTTAAACCGATGCTGACTGTACCTCTTATTTTAGTAGCACTGACTAATTGGTGATTGGTGCAATTATTTGCTTAATAATAATAATAATAATAATAATAATAATAATAATAATACATTTTATTTCAGAGCGCCTTTCAAGAACCTTACAGACATAAGAAATAAATAAGAAATAAAAACAATAAATTACAATAAATTACAATAAAATAAAAGAGGAAAAGCTATAGACAAGATTGACTGCAGATAAATACTGAATTTAAAGCAAGTAGACCATTTTGAACAGATGTGTTTTGAGCTGTGACTTAAATGAGGATAGGGAATCAGTGTTCCTTAGGACTGG
>JAODJW010005425.1:0-26958 GCA_026777045.1 Hyperopisus bebe | reverse complement strand
GGTGGGGGGGGCAGTGGGGGGTGGAGATAAGTAAACTTCAGAGTCTCTGACATAAATCACAGCTGGCTATGACAGTGGGACACTAACCAGGGCCACTGATAAAGCCAGAAAAGAAGGAAGAAGGAGGAAAGAGAGCAAAGGAGGCAGAGAGGGAGCGAGGGAGCGAACTGGGCAGAGCGTACAGTTCCAAGTGCCAGAATCTCTCAGTGTACGTACCCTGGCGGAATCATTAAAAAAACAGCTCTTAGATAGCGAAGAAGTAAAGACTATTCATTCGTATTTTCACTCCGCCTTAAAGAAAAGCATATGATGAAATGTTTTGCTTGGGGCATCAGGAGAGGATCTAGCTGGCTGACCTTACTTCCTGCACAAACCGGTCATTACTGCCGCTTTTGCTACCAGCCGCAGTCGCTTTATCTACCTGATTGCTGTGACTCTTTTAGCTGAGGAGCTGAGGAATACTGATTAGCTCCACACTGTATGTTTTGGGAAATCCTTAAGGGATCAGTCCATCTGGAAAGAAGCACATGGGTGAAATAAGAATAATGACATTTTTATTGATCCCCATGGTGAAATTCTCTTTTAAGCGATTAAAGTTAAATGCTTAAAGGTAAATGTTTATGGTTATATATCCATGCTAGAAAGGCCTCTCTAAATGGGATACCATTGCAAGTGCTGTTATATTATATGGCTTTAATACACATAATCAGACGCAAGTTGTTTTAATTACACTCATTTGAATATACTACATATACTCCATTGTGTGGATATATGCTACTGGAGTGCGAAAACAACTAACACACTATTGATATCAAAGCCCATTCTGCCATTAAACATTCACATTCAAAACTATTGATCTTACAACGATTTTTTTTTTAATTATTTTGGATGCCCAGGTGAAAATGATAAGGAGTGGCACTGATATTTTTGAGCTTATTCTTCCAGAGGCGTAAAATCCCAGTTTTTTAGCAATAAATGTTTGCACCAAATGGACCATGTTCCCACCTGAGAGACTTCGGCTTCACAATTAGTAACGAACAGCGATCCCAGCTCTGGAATCTCGAGTAATGAATGAGGGATTTATAAACTGTTTGACTCCCTCGCATTTGCACTGTGCCATTTACTGCTCTGTTTACCCCAACGGCTAATTCGCTACAAAAACTGACTGTCTGACTGTATACACCACA
This sequence comes from Hyperopisus bebe, assembly GCA_026777045.1. Lineage (NCBI taxonomy): Eukaryota > Metazoa > Chordata > Actinopteri > Osteoglossiformes > Mormyridae > Hyperopisus > Hyperopisus bebe. The sequence goes on along the minus strand of JAODJW010005425.1, from coordinate 25,771 downwards.
AGTCCCCAGCTTGTATACAACGCAAAGACAAGGCTGACAGCGATGGTCCCGGAACAGTGGCCCAGCAGAACTCCTCAGCAGTTTGGATCTCATTTGTGTTTGTGTAAAATATGCAAAGGAACAAAGAGAATGTTTAAAACAAAGAATTAATGCTCAGTAATACATATGTTTATGTTCATGAATTATTGTTACAGAAGCCTGGACACACCTTGCATGTAAGATGGCGCTTGGGCACTATTACCTGCCTCGTTGTGTCTGCTCCCTATACCTATGCTGTTATTGGGCCTCCCAGCCATGACCCCACTGGGCCTCGTCCCCACGACCTCCTCCCCCCAACCTCCTCACTATGCTGTCGCTGAGCCTCCTCCTCAGATCCTCTCTTGGCCTCCTCCCCATGTTCTCACTGGGCCTCCTCCCCACATCCTAGTTGGACTTCCTCCCCAAAAACCTCACTGGGATTCCTCACTCCAGCCCCACTGGGCCTCCTCCCAATGTCCTCACAGGGTCTCCATGCCATGCCCTCACTGTGCTTCCTGGCTGGACCCTCCCTGGTCCTCCTTGCCACTCCCTCTCTAAGCCTCCTCCCCACACCATTCATGGCCTCCTCATCATGTCCTTGCTGGGCCTCTCCACTGGTCCTCCCTGCCACACTATTGCTGGGCCTCCTCCCCACATCCTCACTTGACCTCCTCACCAATCTTTCACTCAGCCTCCTCACCATGCCCTCCCCGGGCCTCCTCAGCATGTCTTCACTGGGACTCCCCCCACTGGACTTGCTGGGCCTCCTCACCACTCCCTTGCTGGGCCCCCTCACCAGGCCTCCTTGGGTTACTGGCATTGAGCCTTAGCCACAGACACCGCTAAACCGTCTGCAATGTCAATATATATGAAAACGTCTGAGAGCAGACGGAAGGTGGGAATGGTTCGTTTTTGCTTTGGAGACTGTTTAGGCCGGTTCAAACTTCCCTGCATGCAGGTGTATATGCATACGATGCCATTGACATAAATGCACTTTTTCTGTGGTCAAACGCTCGCAGTACCAAGATTTTATGTCTGCACAACCACCAACTGCACTGGTCCTCACCCCTTGTGCATGTTTCTCTTACTCCGCCCCGATATTCTGCACGACCTTTGGTACGTAAGTAGGGCTGCAAGATTCTGGGTAAAATATGAATCGCAATTTTTTGGAGATCACAATTTTCTCTCATGATTCTTGAGCAATATGCCTTTTCATTATTGTTATTGTTATTGTTATTGTTGTGCATTACATATTGTCTTTATGATGATTTAAGACTTGGAAGATTTAAACCTCATCAATATTCAAAGTTAGCAGCACTATTTGAAATAATGGTGATTATTGCTTTGGGTGATCAGTCATTTCCATAGTGGAGAATGGGGGTTATAGTCGCCACATATGAAAGGTCTAAAAGTACCGGCCCGCAAAAAGTTTACTATTTATTTAAAAATCTGACCCGTAGATCAATCTTTCATTTTCCATAGAATAAAAAATTTATTCCTTCAATCAGCAAGCTGAGCAAGTTTTGCCGCTTTTTCAGAATGGAAAGAAAATGGATCGGTTCAGTTTTTCTTGTGCTGCATGGTAACTTGTGATGCTGTATTTAAATCTGTCTTGATTGAATTTAAAAGGACATGTATTTTGTAACATCAATAGATTTGAATGTATAATATCTTTTACTGTACTATATACTCAAGTTAAATTTTGGTCTGATATCTGTAGTTGTATTTAAGTGAAAATATACATATTATATGCAAACTTGACAAAAGAAGTATGAACAGTTGCATATCTCATAGGAGTGCAGATGTGTGAGCACGCAGTCAGCGTGCGGAGAACTGTAAAGTGGTCTTTAGATTGTCAATCCAGTCAATATGAGTTATGCTAAGGCAGCATGAGTGATGTGCAGATGATGTAAAGTAAATGTTCTCTCTGACCAAAACTTTAGCTATATTATGATGTCTGTGCTAGAATTTGAATGTATACTTTCAGCGTTCTTTTTTAGCTAATGCAATTTAGATTAAGTGCTTGGGTATTCAAGGGTACAAGAGCAGGACCACTCCAGGGACTTGAATCAGCAACACTTAGGTCAAAAGTGTTTGACCTTAACCACTTCAGGGCTCAGTGGCTTCAAGGACCCTGGATTAATTTTAAGATTCAATCTGACCTGCACCAGAAGCAATAAGTGAAACCTTTATGTACATAATGACAATGCATGCATGTATGCAAAGGCACGTTCACACGGGCACGCACACGCACACTGATACGTTCACAACAGCCACTCCTCTGCCTTATCAGTGAGCTGAAAGACAGAGCTGCTCTACGAATGGAAAAATTTGCAAATGGCATTCAAGCAAATAGAGGTCTGTGTGCCTTTCTTGCCAGACAGCTAGTCTTGTTTCTTGAGATAGTGGCTGGAACACCAATATTAAGCAAACTGACTGACGAACTGACACTCCCACCTGCTTTGCAAACCTGAATGCACATGCACACACACACACACACACACACACACACACACACACACACACACACAGGTATATCTTTGTGGGGACTCTATTTTTTGGGGGGAATCTTTAATCCCAACATGACGACCTTACCCCCTACTTAGTCCCAACCTTAACCATTAGTAATCAAACAAAATACAAGACTTTTGTCATTTTTAGTTTTTCAATTGCATTCTCAGATCTTTGTGGGGACCTGAAAAATGGTCCCCACAATGTAATATAAACCTAACACACACACACACACACACACACACACACACACACGCACGCACACATGTTTGTGTTCGTATCTTTGTGGGGACCATCCATTCATTTCTATGGGAAAAACCCTAATCCCAACAATGACACCCTAACCCCTACCCAGCCCTAACTTTATCCATAAGTAACCAAACAAAATACAAGCCTTTTGGCATTTTTAGTTTTTTTGATTGCAGTCACAGAATTTTATAAAACTGAATTTCCCAGCAAAAAACGCCCTCCACAATATCAAAATAACAGGTTCTCATCACATTGTGGGGCCATATAATATATAGTTAACCCCCCCCCCCCCCACACACACACACATACACACACACACACTCTTGGACTCTTGGAAAAATTGGGCTCCAAGAAAGTTGGGGGGGGGGGGGTCGGACTTGGTCCGGTTCCCTCTGGCCAGTGCAGCCTGTGCCTGTCACTAAAGATGCTCTTATCTTCCCAAAACATTTACTTAACCTTTTGTCTTTTACACATCCTGGGAAAATAAGGCTGCATCTCCAGACAGGCATGCCAGCCCCCCCGCCCCCTCCCCACTGGTGCCACCCTGCCCATGTGCCCAGATGATGCAGGTGTTTGCGGCTCTTCCCACTCCACGTCTCCTCCACATTCCTTTTCCCCATCCCTTCATCATTTATTTCTCTTTATATCAAAACTCGCCTCTCCTCCATGTTTCTTCTCCACTTTCCTGCACCCTGTTCTGAAGTCCTGCTTCCCAGATTCCTGCTTCACTGTAACTTCCTCCTCCTCCCCTCCTTCTTCCTCACCTCGACTTTGCTGGGTTTCTTTGGTCAAGTGTCACATATAATAAATATCAATGATTAACTACCCACACAACAAATAGCATTTCTGAAGGACAGCAATTAAAGTAATCAGAATGGCAATCAGCCTCGCTTCTGTCGAGTCAGGTCAGGAGTTTTCCAACACTCATAATCATTGGCCAAGAGAGGCAAGGCTGAGCACATGAGAAAGAATAACTGCTTATTTTACAGCGTAAACAGGACTTGATCTTACAACATATAATTCATATATTTTATACCACTCGTTCCATCCAAACATTGTTGGGCCTTCAGATTGTGCCTTCGGATGACTCTCTGAACCCAAGCCCCAAGGTCTGTTGTACAACGTGACATGAAATAATACCAGAACTGGTTCTACTCCTCCATGTAATCAAACAAATCATGATTAAAATGTTTTAAAGTGGAGAGTCTGGAGCTGTACCTATAAATCTGGAGAATGATTTCCTCACATGGTAGCCCAGCTCCAAGCTCTGCTCAGACAAAACCACGAGATTCTCCATCTCTTTCTCTCTCTCTTTCTCTCTCTGCCTCACTCTCTCCCCTAGCTCTTCCTCGCTCTTAAAAATAAATAGGGTCAATTTATCTGCCGAGAGCACAAAAAAATGCATCCCTCAGGGTTATCCAAAGTGCACTTCCACAGACGGAGATGAAGAACCCTCCACAAGGAGTGGCTTCTCTCTTATGTGGATGATGGCTATTTGGTACCAGTTTTTGAGGCTGGGAAGTATTACATCATCACGACATAGGGATCAGCTGGTACAAGTCTCGTAATTCAACCCAAATGAAGGATTTGACACAAACTATGGGTGACTCTGCTCTCTGACAAGCTCCCTGCTTACAGGCCTTTCTATGGGTAAATTAGGGGTGGGGGACGAAGGCTGGATTTCTGCAACAGGTCTGTGGGGAAGGAGGGGAAACAATGAACAAGAATACAGTCTGATGGACTTCAAAAGACATTAGGAAATCAAGCTTGGGGGAGGGGGTGGTCCACAAAGTAGAATTTCTTAGTTAGCCGCGTTAAGCTACTGTCCAATAAGAGTTTAGGTAAGGAGTATTCCAATTGGACAACCAATCAATCATGACTTCTATCTTAAGTTAACCCAGCTAACTGAGAAATCCTGCTTCGGGGAATACCCCCAGCTTCCAAATCCAAACCAAAAAAACAGCTAAAAATCTTTTCTGCGTCTCTTTCTCATGTGACTTATTGCATGTTTGGTATCATGCACTTTATTGTTGCGATAAATTCCCAGTGGCATATCTGTCATTTTTTTTTAGAGTAGAGGGCTTTTCTTAATTAATTTATAGGCAGACACATTCCCGCTCATTTACTATTTTCCCAGATTGACCCCTTTTTTGGGTGTGATGCATTCATCTCCACATATAGTGCAGGAGTGGCTTGAGAAGTTGCGAAGAGGTTGGAAGCAGCATATATACATATATATGTAACATATATATCAAGTCAGTTGTAATTTTTCAGATCAGGCTTGAGTGTTTATCAGCCATTCTCAATACCATATTGTTGTAGTAACACTGATCTGGCATTGTAAGCAGCAATTGTTTATGTACTGTAAGTAAAGACTGTGATAACATGGCTTTCGGAAGCCTGACAGAAGACAGAACATTCTGAGGAATTCTGTCTTTAAGATTGCCAGGAGTCTTGATGGCACCACATAATAATAATAATAATAATAATAATAATAATAATAATAATAATAATAATAATAATAATAATAGTGACTGTGATCAAACAATCATACTTGTGGGTCTCGCACGGGAAAAGCTACATTCACCCTGTGCTCTGCCTCCTCCTCCCCCCCCCCCCTCAGGTGTGAATCTTCACAGGTTACTTGCAGAGGTGCAGTAAAAAACACATTCCAGCTGGATCGCAATTGGGTGTCAGCACTGCAACCATTTGAAGGGCAAGACTGATTGCGGGGCTAAGAGCTGACTAAAGCCTATGGGTCACAACCACAATGCAGTGGCGGCCGAGAGAGACTGAATGATGGGAAGACAGGGACCGGGGTGACCCTCCCCCCACCCCCCCAGCCCAGGTCATTCCCCTTGTCTAGAGCCTCTTTGACGGCTGCAGTAAAAATAACCGGCTCACGGGCAGCTGCATTGCTGCACACATCGCTTTCCCAAAGGTGCCTGCATGGGAAAGCGGAGCTGCCCGCACCAGACCCACGGTACCTGGTACCCATCACTCCACACTTACACCTCCCCTCCCCCACCAGCTTCCCAGAGATGCTACTGCATTAGCGCACCATTTCAACAGATAAGGCTGGCACCTCTCCCTCGCTGACCTTCAGCCCATGCTAACCCCACGGGCCAGACGGCACCATCCCCACACTGCGTTGGCTTCCTGGCCCGGTTTAGCCAATGAGACCGACCCATATGGCAAATGGGGAACAAATATGGTTTCAAGTCAAGCTAGTCCTACTGCGCAAGGGACACATTCACGTGTCATGTGTTCATGTGAAAAAGCAACATTAATCATTCTGCTTAATTGCTGAAACTGCACCCGCCCCCCCTCCACGGATTTTGCCCAAGCTACCTAAGGCCAAGGGGGGAGTGCAAAGCCACCCAATCCAGGTAAGCACTGCCAAAAGGGGCAGCTCCAAGGCTCAGATGCCCTCACACTGCAGCTCACTGCGTCTGACCCAGACTCTGATAAGTTGGCCCAAACACAGACTCCCTTTCCTGCTGGGTAAGTCGGAGAGGTCCGCTTGGATCACACTGACACCCATACATTGAGATTTTAAACGCATCCTAATGTATCAAGCCCAGTCATGGCATGACAAAGAAATACCTACCACTAGACTGGGAACCACAGAGCCTTGGAAGACCTCATGTATTCCTTTTCAATGGAATATCTCTACTTCAGAAGGGTGAAAGTGCATAAAAGTAGGTGGTTTTAGACACCCTAAATAAAAAAAATATATCTGGGGAACATCTGAAGGGAAAAAAAGAGTCTTTGAAAAGCGCAGACAGATTTAAGAAAGAAAATCTGTGTCTGTGTAACTGCCAGGCCTTAATTTAGTGAAACTAAGCAGTAAAACCCCAAATCGGACCCCCTCCACAGGAGGGCACCATCTCGCCCCAAAAAGCCCGCTGCTGCTCCCAGCTCCCCGCTGCGGTCAGGTAGCACACGGCCATGCATGTGAACAAACAGACCTCGCAGCAAATAACAGGCCCCTCCGTGGCTGGGCAGCCAGGCCAAACGCTCCTGCCTGGGTTCCCTTTCTTGCTGTTTTTGTAAGCGGTGCTGCTCATACTTGAAAGGGCTACAGAATGCAAACGACGCGCACAAACACCTTCCGGCCCTCCCCTGAGTCATCCATTTACACAAAGATTGAGGAATGCTCCACCCCCCCCATCCCTTCATGAGCTGAAATTCAGGGGGAGTGACAGGACCTTTTTCGGAGATCTCTCAGCCCTCCATTTGCTGCCCCCGTCCTTCCCAGTGTCTCTCCTTTAAGTCGTCTCTCACGTCAGGGGAGGAGCTGGACCACGGTGGAGCGGCAGCTGAAGCCTGCACTTGACCTCCAGGCGTCAGCTCTGTGGGAACACCTCCCTGACCTGCCCCAGGGGTGGTGGCTCCGAGGATGGCTGAGAGTGTTCGGGGGGAGGGCTGGATGGCACAGGCACGGTGGAGACGTATGGTCAGAGAGGTGCCGTCTGCCCAAAGTCAGCCGTTTTGAGCCTTATCGCAGAATTTAATGTAAGAAGTTATTAGAAGTTAGAAATGCATCTGCAGATATGCATCTGGTTAGCATATCTGACCATTGGCGAGTGCAGCTAATGCACATTAGTCTTTCCTAAGCCTACCCACAATTACCTGTGCTATAAAAACTGCAAACCTGCAACACAAATATATCCCTCAGTAAAAGGCAGAGATTTCACTCAGGTTGCTTATAGTACTGTGTCAGTGTTCTTTCTGACCTTGAAATAAAGTATTTGCTGAATGATTTGCTCAGCTCATAAATCAAAGAGTGTCACATTGTGTGTTATATGATAAGGTGGGTTTCCATTCATTTTACCGTAAGGGAGCAAAACATGTACTTTTTCTGTTTTTCCTCCATGTAGAACAATATGACTTTGAGTTAGGAAGTCGCTTCATTCTCTAGCATCCACATCGCATCAATCATGTTGTTTTTTCCTCACGTTTTCAGCTTGTTTCTTGTTTTCTATTTTTTTTTTGGCCGGACAAAAATGAAAGAATTGTCCTGACTTTAAAACACCTTTATTTTAACCAACAGGAAATCCTACACATGCACACACACACGGTGCAGACAAGCACATATGCTAGGAGACAAGAAGGTCATGGAAAAAGGTCAAAGGCACATAAAATGATTGCAGCTTTGATGCACAGGGTTAAATGTGAGCATTTGCACAGAAAAGGCTGAGGTGCCAGTAAGCATCAGTGGGCACAGAAACACCAAAAAGCAATACTCCGGTCCCAGGGCATAAACTAGGGGTTTCCTCACGCTTGGCCCACATTGAGGATCTGATGGGTGCCACTTCTGATCTTAGCCGTTAGGTGGCTGTAGCCCTTCGATCTGAATGGGTCTGCCCACATTTTTCTCTTTAGCCTAAGCTGTTCCTGCACATGTACCCACAGCAGGATAAATGCGCATAGAGTGATGAAACATAGGGGCTACTCTGCTTGGCTCTCTATTTTGATTTGTGTTGGGAGTCGGTTGCCGACTACGACTGAGTGGCACATTCAGCTATTTACACTCAAATGACCCTCTGGTCTCTGGGATCCGTTGCCATTCAACACATTATGCAACAACATTTCTTTTTTTTTTTTCGATCAGCTGCCTCCACTTAAAATTTCAGTTGCACACCACAGGGACACCAAAATTATAGCGGCAGAATTTATTAGCCTGTACTGGACTGGAGGCTGGAAGGTGGGTGGGATTATAATTTTATTACGGCATCACTAGCTCTGATTTTTTTTTAGTCTGGTCCTTGAACAGTGTTGATGAGCATGTTTAGCATGTTGATGTTCAAAGGCTAATATTGAGCGACTGCCCAACCCCTCCCCTGCAATTATCCCTTTCATGCACTTTAGTTTATGGTAGGCGCCTTTGGCCCGCATTCTGTTCTTGAGCTTTGACATGTTTTTCAGCCTGTCCAGCATATTTATTCTCTATTTGATGAAATAAACGTGTTAAAAAGTCAGGGCTGCTTCTAGGTTGCTGACAGGTGGGAAATCTATAATATAGAGCTATTAAGAAACAGGATAATAATTGGGTTCATATTGTGAGCCAGACCACGCTGAGAAGAACCCCGTGCAGATATATCCACTTATGAATACAGCAGAATGTGAGATATGAAAAGATTTAAACTCATGGCCGGTAAAATGCATCTCTGCCATGCCGCATACTTCATTAGAAACATCATTACAGTTAAGAGTTAAGATTTCCCTCCTAGACAGGTCACTGTGGAGGTCCTGCAGCTCTTATAAGTGATGAAACTCATGCAGCTCTGTGAAAAATAAGGCTCTTCATTTGTCTCAAGGACAGAATAGTAAATCAAAATATAATGGAAGTCTCGGGGAGACCCCGCGAAGCTGTCAACACAAACGTGTGTGTCTGTGTTGTTTTTAGCAGCAGGGTGCCCATGAATCAGACTGCCGCGTACTTAGGAGGGGGCGGGGGGTGCTTGGGGGGGTCATACGCATCCAAGGTATGTGGGGTGGGGGTGGGGGGGGCTGTGTCCAGGGTTTTTAGGGAAGGAGGTACTTCAGGATCTGTCAGATGGAGGCATTTTGGAGGCATTTTGGGAAATTACACTCTCAGTGACTCCTTCACCTCACAGTGCTTACAAATACATACAATAACAATGCAGCAAATGCTTGTATTTACATCCCTGCCTTTTTCGGTTATCCAATAGCCTTGTTCATTGCTGTAACTAAATATCAAAAGCACTAAGCGCTCTTAAGAAATGCTCTTAAGAAAGAGAAAAGGCACATTTTATGTCACCATACATCCAACATGAATGTACAGATTAATCATCTAAAAATAAAAAGCCAAATCCAGGAATGCCTAAATTAGAATCAGTTTCTGGTGACAAGTTCCTTTGTGTATGATGGAATATTTTTAGCCTCTATTGTTTAAATGTTGGGTCCCAGAATTACATAGGGCTCATTTAACTTCGCGGGCTCTGAGATTGCTGGATACTCTGCACCAGCTTCAGAGCTTCACCAGCTTCAAATTCCCAAATTTACAAGAACCTCCACGCAGGGCCCTTGGCCTTCTGCTGCCATTAGAGTCTCTCTCACCCGCAGCCCTCCTTACCTGCTGGAATGCCCCCGTTAGCTGCCGTGTGACTCTCCCTGGGCGGTTTACAGGGGCACGCTGACGCCTGTTTGGCTGACTAAGTCCTTATCAGCTCCGAAACGCCCTTCTTCGTGTAATACTCAGCCATTCTGCCTGTGGAACAACCACACCCCCTACAGCCCTTGTCGCCTCTATTCCAAAGGGCTTATATAACGCAATCACACGATAACTAGTTCAACAGTATGCTTGTGCAGCAGTATGGATGAGGCTGACCAACTCCTCTGACTTGCGTGTGACTTGCATTGCATCACATTTACTGGTTCCCCCTCAACTAAACCCCCGAATCAAAAAGCGCTCTCAGTGAAACTGTTAAGGGCTCAGCTTTCTGTAGTGGAGCTGAGCAAATATGAGATATAACACCAGCTCCCTGTGATACCTTGAAATTCCACCTTGTGCAGGAACAAAGGTGCACTGCAAACTGACTTGAACACACCAAACGTGAAGCATTACATTTCCAAAGTGCAGTTCCAAGATGACGACACTCATGGCAATGGCAAACCCTGAATTAGGGGGCAAAATTCTGGTATGTTTGTGCTTTGTTCCTCACTACAGTGTCATTCAGGACTCTTTGGCCAGTGACGATGGATGGGACTCCAGGACAATCCTAAAGGGACAGTGTACATAAGTTTTGATTGAAAGCGAATGTTACCTAAGTGCAGGTCCAGCGCCAGCATAGTGCTCCAGGGTTGATGACTGTATCCTGTTTTCTGCCACAGACGGCCGATTGGAAGAGGAAGAGATGAGAATAATCACTGCGGAGCACGACCCTGGGAAATGGGCCTGTTTCTACAACCTCGTAGGAGGAAGAGCCGTTTCTCGCTATCACGTCCGAGGCACATACGATATCTCAGTCTGGATTTTTTTTTTTCCTTCTCCGTCCTTTATTGGAATTACATTGAATCCATCAGAGGAAGGCAGGGTGACAAACTGGGAAGCGAAGGAGGAACTCCGGGGCTGAGATCCTGGGAAATCTGCTTTACTGGGAAAGAAAAGCAGAAAGGAAGAAAAAAAAACATAAAACGCAAACTAATAGACAAACCTTAACCTACACAAGTGCACTTACACATGTAAACATAAGTACATATAGTCACATGTAATAAGCATGATGTCATCATATAGGGGTCTACATCTTAAGGGGGAGACCTCAGCTCTGGCTGGTTTTCTCTTACCAGCTCCAAGTTTACATAAAAAGGTTCAAACTCCCTGTTAGAGCCAAAATAACAGAGAGTGATAGGCCAGATAAGGACAACACACTCACCTGAAATCTTTTTAACTCTGAACAAACCACTTAGCGTTTTACAATGATGAAGCAGTAATGAAAGCACTCACCCGGAGACAATTGAATGTAAACGCGGCTGTAAGAAGCCCCTGACCTCACTCCCCAGTGTGAAGCTGTCTGCCTCTCGCTCACGGCCAGGCCCTTTGAAGAGGGCAACAGCGCTTGCACAAGGACAATGGTGTTTGATCACTTTACTGTAGGCCGGCAGAGAGGCAAGGGGCACGTGGAGGATTGTGTGCATGTGTGGGGGTGGGTGCAATAGTGGAGTTGGGGGGGTCAGCTTATCCTATATGCAGCCAGGCCCTTATTTATCATATGACATATTCATGCAAAGCTGAGCAATAAACAGCAAATCCTGCACTCATACAGCTGCAGAACTGAGCCATCCAAGCCCTTGATGGGCATTAACAGCCATCTCTAGCTTCCTATGTTCCCCAGCCCTCAGCATTGGATAGCAGACATAATACTACTGAAGATGTTCTAATTGTTACTGAGCATGTGTACGCTGGGGTAGAATACTGCATCCGTGAAACATTTCGGCTCTATGATGGTGGTATGTGGCTCTGTGGGTTAATACCGTAGGCGTCGTTAGGTCCGGTCATTTTCAGCCGAGCCCTGAGCATTTTGCCCTTGATGTCACTCAAGCACCAGGTAACTTGACTTAGTCCCTGATTTTTTTCAATAGCTAGAAACTCCCCTGGTTAAGATGCCTGAACCTGGAAGGCCGCCAGTCGAGATCCTGCAGTCGGCAGAGTGATTTACTGTTGGGCTTTGGAGGAAGGGCGTCTCTGCCGTCTCAGTTGTGCGTTTTGTTGGATAAAAGCATAAGATAAGTATGTGGACCCTAAGGCAACATGTTCTTACTCCTACGAAATCCATTTGTGACCTCTCTAAGGTAAAAAAAAGCCATACAAACTAGCAATAAATATGTAACTAAAAATAGATTGATGTGGTGGTTATTTTCTGCATTAGCTTCCCCTTCATTGTTGATGACATCACAGTGACAGCCCCATGTGGTGGCTTCTTCCCTCAGTGGTGACACTCCCCAGTATTCACTGTGCACAGTGCTAGGCTCCCTGTGTGGCACCTGCCTCCAGCGAGGACGTCATGGGCAGGCCGGCTATCCTTCTCTTAACTGGAGGACTTTAATAAACATGGCTGTGCTTACATTCCCAGAAAAACCCGGGACCACAACCCTGACAGCACAGACCCCGTCGTGACACAGACAAATAAAACAATCCACAGACGCTATGGGAGGTTGTAGATCCGAACTACCTCCGTGCTTAGAAGGCAATAAATGAGGCCACGCGTTTGCTGACTCGGAAGAACATGCACTAACTGAGTCATAAAGTGGTGTTGGAACGTAACCTTTGCTCAGCAGCCATGTGAGCAGGATTCTGTGGCGCACACTTCGAGTAAGACACAAGTAACACTGAACACGCTTCTGCTGTGTGCTGCTATCTCCTTAACATATACATGATTGTCCCCTACTTTGTGCCCTGTGCTTCTTGGGAAGTCCAGGCTCACCCAGCCGCTGCACTGGATAAGTGGGTGAGGATGGACAGTCAGATGGATGGATGGATGGATGACAGATTTGTATAGTTTCTAATCGAGGTGGCAGGGAGCTTTCTGGTCAGGCTGGACCCCGTCTGCAGCTACTCAAAGGTGCCCCATTACCGTAATTCTCTTTGTAAATAAGCAGGAATTGCTACATACATGTATCCTGGCATATTATTAGTTAAAAACAGTGTTTCTGAGGACAAGAGTGTCATCAAAGCCTTCAGCCATGACGGATGCGTTATTTAATTCGGCATTAGCATTAGAGTTGGGGGAGGGGGGGGGTTCAAACTAGGCCTCCTCTCTGTGTGTATGGAGGTTGCTTGTCCTCCCTGTGTCACTCAGGAATCTGCCCACAGTCCAAAGATATGTAGTTAGGCCAATCGCCATCTCTGAACGGCCCATCGTGAATGGATTGTGTGTGTGCGTCTTGCCAGGGTGTACACCAACATCGGGCTCTATGCTGCTTCGGATAGGGTGGATTCCCCCCCTCCTCCCCCCCACACCCCCAACCTTGACCAGGATAAGATGGAACCATGGACATATATCATAAATGGGTCTTTTTAAAAAAAAAAAAAAAAAAAAAAACAGCAACAATAATAAATAAAAATACACACCCACCAATCCATCTTCCAACTCATTATTATCCATGAAAGAGTAAAAAATAATGTTCTGTTGACCTCTAGCTGTTATGTTTGACTATAAATTCTGTATGGAAATCGCCCAAAAGTTATAGAAATTAATATGTTTTAAACACAAATAAAAAATAAATGATGAACCCAAAACAAACCAGAGCTAACCACAAGAATATTTATAATTCTTTCTTATTAAAAAGATTATTTACTTCAGTGTGCTCAGTTGTCTCCGTTTGATACACATCTTACCCATTAACACTGACAGAGTATGTTTCTCCCACAGACTGGTGTATAACACTTTCTCCAGACTGTTTTTATTCACATTACTTGAAGCTCCTGAGCTTGTGAAACCGAAAGGAAAACAAACCAACACACTTCTGTAAAGCAACATAATAACATTAATATTCTATTATCAAGTAGAGAAAATAAATTTAGTTTCTAACAAACTTCAACAATTTTCATTGTCACCCTTTTTCACCTCCTGGAAGGTATTAATACTCATTGCACTTGAAATTAAAGAAATGCACAGTGTTTCATTTATACTTAATGTGATTAATCTGAGGACGGAGGATCTTCTTTACAATAGTTATACACTTTTTTTACTCTCAAACAAGCATGGAGTTGAGTAGGTAGAAAAACACAAAAGTGTCTGAAATTCATAAACCAAACTTAAAGACAAGCTGCATTGGTATTTTGCATCAATCAAGAATACTGTAAATAATAAAATAATCACTGGAAGCTACTGACGATTTTAATTTTTACAGCTAAAGACCACAGCGACTTAAGCTCAAATATTACTTCCACGCACACACCTTTATGCTTTTACTGTCCTTTTTTTTAACATAAATATTATGTTCTCACAAAGTTAATTATTTACACTATAACAATAACCAGGTTCAGAGGTAATAAACTGTTGTTTTTTTCTCCTTCTGTTTCTTTCAATTTTACAGCCCATAATACCTTCAGGACAGGATCGTCTCCACCAAAAAAAAAATAAAATAAAAAATGTACCACTTCAAAATGCCACTGGTACGGGGAAAAAAAAAAACGCTACTAGACTTGTTATACTAACTGCAATCGATTGTTTCAGTCTTTCGCTATAATAATTAGAGCAGCGTCGGCACTGGTCACAGACGTTTGGGTGTGGTGAGTCCTGTGTGCACAGCGGTAAGAGACGCTCACGCCAGTGATAACGCACACCAAGAGTTCTGCGACGTGGAGGATGTGGGCGTGAAGCTGTAGTCCTCATATTTGATGTCCGTTTGACCAGAACTCAGAGTGTCCAGCTGTGACGACGCCTTGCAAAAAAGTAAAAGAGAAATTCATCTCCAAAAATCCGTTTCCATACAGGAAACACTGATCAAAGCTGAATTATATTACCTGACACACAATACTAATGATTTCAGTTTTTGACTCAATACCGTTCCGGAAATTTAAGGGTCCACAATGTGTGCAGCGTTTTTTTACTGATAAAAGCAAATATGCCAAAAATAAGACGTGTTGCTCTCTATAGATATTATTAGTTATAATTTAATATACTTAATATGTATATCGTAAAAACACAGTGAACGTGACAGCTGGGGACATAATGCACCATATTCCGGAATATTTTTTTTTCCTGGATCTGGTGTGGTATCTTACCTGTGAGATGGAGACTACAGTCTGTCCAGCATAGGGTGAAGGCACCATACTGGGCTCGCTTTTTATCGTGGAGGCGTTTTCAGAGACTGGCACCGAGGAGGGGGAGCTGGTACCAGGAGTGATTGACCCTGGGCCTGTCAAAGATAGAACAATCTAGGTCAGTGTTTCCCCACCATATTTTTGCTCCCTCCAAGCTTCCTGCCAAACAGCCCACATTTTTGCTCCCGGGGAGCTGGGAGGGAGCAAAAACTTGGACTGTCTGTGGGTCCCTGAGGATCGGATTGGAAAACACTGATCTAGGTGTTTGCCGTATCTCACAAAATTCTGGTGTATACAACAAAATTTAGCATGTCTATGTTATTTTTTGACAAAAAAATTACAATCTACTAAACAGGATGCAAATATTACCTGATGAGGCTTTGGATTTTGTCATCTTCGGCTTCCTTTTCCGGGTCTGGATTCCTTCCTTCTTCATCGCCAGGGGTCTAGGAACCTAACGGGAGGTGCAGGGATTTACTAACAGAACTTCTTGCGAAAGCTGTATTCTCCAGAAGACCTTTTTAGCCTATAAATGTATATCACAATTGTTTCTCACTTTTCCCTCCCTGCATCCTCATACTACAGCCTCAGTAAACACCGTCTCACATTCAAGTGATGGACTTTAGGCCAGTAAGATCAATAGCAGACCAGTGTAAGGACAGCAAGGACACAACTTCCTGGCAGGAGGGTGGCCAGGAGGCAGAGTGAGGGGTACATACCCCATGCAGCTTCATGTAAAGCCCACAAGCATTACACACAGGTTCTCCCTCCGCATTTCGACGCCACAGAGTGGTGGTGCTGGTGTGGCAGTTGGTGCAGCAAAGCCCAGCCCGTCTGGAGGATGACTGCTGGGTTGGGGAGGGGCAAACAGCGGATTAGGGAGGCACAGGGTGCCAAACAAGCAAGGGGCAAAAGTGCCGAGCGAAAACAAAACTTTCCTGGAATGATGTGTCATTAAGCACAAACACGTGGAACACATTACACTGCGCTGAGTCATGATTTAAAAATATAACAGTATTCTGCATGAGTTTTAAAGTGCACCTTTAGCAGCTGGGGGCCTAAGAGGGGAGATTAACCAATCTCACCTAGAGATATATTGTGTCAACCAACTGTTAAGAATGAAAACCAGAGTGAAAGTAAGTGATGAATGCCAAACTCCCACTAAGTGTTTACAAAAAACCTGCAATTTTGACATGAACACAGTTAGCTTAATTAACAGTGCTGATTTTGCCTGGTGTATTATGACTGTATGGAACACTGCACTAGTTATTGCAAGACATCACATTAAAAACTAAGTCAATCAAGTGATACCAAACCGATCAAACAAAAAATTTCCAAGTAGCAGAGTTCCTGCTTGTGAAATAGTTGCACATCTCAATAGGTTGTTTCTGCTGCCTGGTCTGCTGTTTAGCCTTCACGGCACCCATATCAGAAGTTGGGAACATTCTTTAACAACAGAAAGGTAGGTGACCATATTGTGGCTGAGCCTATTGCAGTTCTGCTAAAAACAAACAGCCAAGGACAAGGACACTGAAGGACAAATAAAAACAAAAATCTGAAATAATTCACAACAGCTGCTATCAAGTGCCTGGTTCCTGGGAAAGAGGCATTCCGAAGGACTCCCTCACACACAAAGCTGACCTTCGCTAAGAAGCCGCTAGCCTTGACTGTTTTTTTTTTTGAAACACATTTTAGATTTCCCGGCACTACTCAATTACTCCTATTTGAATTTCGACAAAAGTTTGTTTAATACTACTTAATTATTACATTAATTAGTTTATGGTTCTCGTAGGCGGACATACGATATTACTAAGGGAATATAGATTTACCAGGCGTTTCTGTGGCTTAATGAGCGGCCTGTTGATGCCGTTCATTTTGTGGTACAGTCCGCAGGCGTTGCATAGGTAGTGCCCAGTGCCGTCTCTCCGCCACAGAGGAGTGGAGATGGACCCGCAATTCACGCACTCCCGCCCTTCGCCAGGTAACTCATCCAGCATGTCTGGAAGGAAATGCAATCACAGCATTTAAATCACGAACTTTTTTTTCATAAATCGTATGTTTCTGATGCAGCGTTAAAAATAACATAGATTTTACATTATTTAATACGATGTTATTTATAGGTCTGTTCATGTTGCTAAACTTTCAGTAACCTTCTATACAATGATTGCATAACACCACAGTTTGAAAACAAATTACTTCAGGTTAATGCTAAAATGCAAAAAGATTCCAGTGGACCCCATAAGACCAATTCTCGTCATCGTGTTATACGACATCGAGTTATTTTAGAATTTCAGTTAATATTCAGTCATTAACACAATAATCCAAGTGACATGCAAAAAACGCTTAACTGATTAACATCGAAATTAATCATTTTACATTATTCATTTATTATTTTTTATTTCTTGACGTTTAATGTTAGTGGCCGACGAGTGTTTTTAATTAATATATTATATTTTGCACATTTAATATGGAGCATTATTTTCATGCTGTTATGGATGCAGAATTAACTGTAGGTCTACAGAGCTAAAGAATTTCGGCGCCTAGCAGAGACACCACGGGACCTGGAGTTGCGGAATGTCGATGGAGATCTTATCAGTGTTAAAGATTTAGGTCCCAAATCAATCTGGCCTCTGACAGGCGGCGGCCGCCTACAATTACTGGATCAAATTCCTACTCAAAACAGCGAGGAAAAAATGTTTAAAATAAAAATGATGCGTATCTCCTATCGTCTCCCTATTTTTAATAGCAACATTCTAGGCCATTATCTAACCGGTCCGCATTTATTATGATTATACAGCAAATTGATTTTATTTAGGCCTAGGACTACTTAAATAAAACGTAAATGTATTGCTGTTCAACAACTTCCGATCCAGCGATTTTGATTTAGTCTTCAGGCACTGTAAGTTACTGTATGTTTTATCTGAATCGTCCGAAGTAAATTCATGGATAAACTAAACGAAAATATACAGACATATAATAAACCTTAGTCATTGGTTTTTTTGTTGATATATTTAAAATTTTGAATAATTCGAAAAACTTTTCGCCGCTACAATAACACAACGAAAAGTGTGTATTTGACACATTTGAAGGACGATTACTCTGTTTAAGGTGACAACTGTTTTGGCAAAAATAGGTTGTGTTTTCAGCGAGCGCGTATTGTAGCCTGCTCTTTCATCAGCATCTGAAACGAAAACAGATTGTGGCTGAAAATTTAATTAGAATCTCGGGTGAATAGGTTTGGCGGCTGTTTAATGTAAAGAATGTGGATTAGAACGACAGAACAAAGATGGTACTCGCTGTGTTGTTTCTGATGGGCTCTTTTGCCAGTTGTAGCTAGTCTAAAGGGTGTGATACAATAGGCGATGATTTGGGAAACAAAGCGACACGTTGAGAATAAACTAATTTCCTTCAATAATTCGTTTTAGAAACAACGCTTTCCTGTGCTTATGAATAGCATTTGTATATTCCGTCAAAATCTGGAATATTACTAAATCAATTAAAAAAACGATATTGTTAAGCAGTTGATGTCTAATTAAAAGTTGTACTTACATATGTTACCAAATGCACATGGATTAACATGTATATATTGTGTATGATGCACTTGGGTATGATGCACTTAAACTGACTGTATTTTAAAAGATGTAGGCTATTTTTGAGATTTATTGTCCAATGTCACAATTACAATGTGGTTTACAAATACAAAACTTTGTTAAAACAAATTAATGCAAACAGTAAAAGTAAAAAACACTATTAGGCCTACTTATAAACTTGGCAGTTCGACTCTGTTGTGAAAAGGCGCTGTATAAAAGTAAACTAAAATTGGAAATTGGGAAAAAAATTAGTGAAAATGCGGCTCATACGCACCTAGACTTGACCTCCTTGTTTGCAGGCCCGCTTGTCGTCCCTGAAAACTAATCATGCTGCTCTCGAAATGTCCAGGGCTCCACGAGGTCGCCATCTCCGGGCTCATGTACGCCGCATAAGGGTTTGAGTAGGATCCTCCGACCGAGCGCACCAAGGTGCTGCCGTATTGCTCCGGCCGGCCGTTGTTGCTCAGCACCAGCGGATTCTGGTACGCCGTGTCTCTGCCGGTGTTGCTGCTCACCGGCGGGCTGTGGGAGTAGGAGAAGCCCGGGGGCGGGTGCGGACTGCTCGGATTAAAAGATGAGCTGTCCGTGCCAGTCTGTGACCAGCCGTGGTGTCCGCCGAGGCCGTGCGACTGGTGAGCAGTCTCACAAGTCTGGAGGTACGGAATTGTCGGCAACATAGTGGGTACCCGAGTCGTGGGCACGTAAACCGGAGAACTGGCCGAAGGGTGCATGTAGTTCCCGCTGTCGTGAGCGTATGGTGACTGGTTTGAGGTTAGTGCCAGACTCGGGTACATTCTGGCACAACTTCTTTCACTTTTTATATAAGTTGAAGGGGCGATATTGAAGGAATAATGAGTCTATTCCAATGACAGGGCGTCTGTGCACAACTGTATAATAAAATAGTTTCCAAACTCTTCTCGGTAGCTCTCGTGATTGGTTCTGCAGAGCGACGACCAGTTCTGTATTCCACTCCTATGTAAAAAGAAGACACAGTCAACGAAACGGAACCTATTCTTACTGTAAACTTTTTATTCATATATTCTGTATGCCCTTCCATCTTATGCTAACCGATCTGACTTGCCTTACAGTGTCTTTAAAACACGTTTTCTTCTCTCTGTGTCAGTTTACGCTAAAATTCGCAAGCATACGTAAGAACGGTAAGGTAAGATGCTGCTTTTCTGAAAGTTGAGGTGTCGGGTGAATTTTTAATAGTCATTTTTAACATCTGCTACTACTGCTAATAATAACAGCGACAATCCCCGAGATCTTGTCCACGAAAAACGGTTGATAGATGAGTGGATGGATGATGGGTGAATTGATGGACAATAATAATTTAAAATGATTGTTTAATCCCATTGATTTTGTCGCTAACGGTATATAAGTATCAGTACACCTGTTTGAGGCATACATTCTATTATTAAAGTCATCATCTCACGAAAGGGACGAAAATATTACATATTCAAATATTTATCGCTGGTAACATGGATGATATTAATCACAAAGACTAATATAAAACATTGATAGCTCGATAGAGACGAGTAATACAATTCCTTCCGTACATTATCTCACTAGATAAGGAATTCAGGATGATTAAGTCAGAAATCTTTCCAAATTAGCTGATAAAAAAAGTCCAAGCAACTTACTCAGGAAGGTCTGCGAAAGTCACCAAAGTCCTCGTAAATCCTCCGGTAAACAGTAGGAATTCGTTTAGCACAACCAGTGAGCGTAATGTCAAAGCGTTCCTTCCCTAATATTCGCTTTTTGGTCTGCAATAATTATATAGTCCTACCTAGTATCAGGAAATAGATAGCCGTTGCTTCGGATCATAGAGATATCACTGTGCTCAGATTTAGCTTCACTGGGAAACTTTACTGCGAGGTATTTGTACGCCCAGAGCTACATGACGTATCCAAAGGTAGGGCACCGGAGCTGGAAGCGAGCGAGGATAGGACGACAGACAGAAGGAAAAAAACTCCACCTGAAACAAGGCAGAGTTGCTGAATCCGCTATATGGCGAGTGTTTTGAAATCAATAAATGCTAACTTGCAAACCCCAACCGATCCATATTGGTCTTTTAAATGTAATGTAATAATTAACAGAATCAAAATTAATCGGAAATTGTTTTTATTTTTTGTAGAAATTATTTGTCATAATCATTCTATATCTCTGAACGGGTTGACTGTATGCTTGAATTCGTATAAACTAAAATAATAATGTTTTCTACTATACTTTTTCGTTAAGTTAAACGCATTACTAGATCTAGCTAAAATAGATTTAACTAAATGGTCTTGTAAAACATTTATCATGCTGTAAAATCATCTCCCATTTGCAAAGAGAAAGTTGTTTTGGTTTATGGTCAGGTAAATCTGAACGAGTTCTCAATAAAAAAGGCAGGGCGATAAGATATAAGACTGTCCGACAGAATAACGATATAATCATGCATAGTTAAAAATATTATTAGGTTATCTTAATAGCAGATTCCTTGAGATTCTAAAACAGTATGACAAACAAGAAAAGAGTTGCGACTTTTATCACAGAATTTTCCCCGTCATTATAAATGGTATATTTTCCAAATATGTGTAGCCTGTTTTCTAAAGAAAAGTTGTTTTTCCTGAATAAAATCTCTTTAAAATCAACGGTATTTTATAACTGATATTACGAAGGCCTAATTTACATTTGAAAGTTAATGGTATAAAACGATTTTTCTAGGGCTGATAGGTATGCCCACACAGGTGAATGTTTTACTTTCATGATTAATAATATGCCGACGGCTGCCCCCCACCCCCGACACACACCCAGCTTTTTTTCTATATAAATGGGTTACCGTTCATCTTTCGATTGTATGATGTCCTGGACAGATGACTTTAAAAGGATTAATGCAGTCCAACCTTCGATCCTCAGAAGTTCAAAAAGTAGAGAGTAAACAAGCGAAAAACCTCAAACGCTGTCGGAGTCATGTTTCTTCATTGGAGTATACATACACGCACGCGCACGCACATAGGCCTACACGCAGACATTTCCACAAAGCAACTGTCATTATTAGCATACATTGTGGCATAATCATAAATAGTTGTTTTCTGATCAGACCGTGGTCACGATTCTCTTAAACAGCGAATTATTATTATTCGAACAAGATTTTGAAGGCCTGTGATAGAAACATCAGCGTTGTATACACCCAATTTTGTATACAATGATGTAAATTTGCATTGGTAATTATTAATGATTTAGCAAATTATTTAATGGATGTGGGTTTGCTGTTCTTGGTTAAAACCTTCTATTCATTTTCAGATAGAGAAACGAATTTTCAGTGTATTTTTTAAAAGTTCGGTAAAGTGGAATGTTAAAACAAGAAATATAAAAGGAAATATATATTCCTGTGAAGCCTTTATTTTTCAGTTGACAATGTAGGAATTTTGTTCTTCGCATGAATTCCGTGATGTTTTATCGCTCTGTAGGCCTATGTGTATGTACTATTCATTATATAGGCCTAATGTTTATAAATACTAGGTGAAGAAACCAACTGTAAAAATTTTATCTGAACAAATGCAAGCAAATATAGAACACAATGCTTTTACGCTGCTAACAAATAATGTGTATATTTAACGGTGGCAAATGTAATTACATAATCAGCTGTAGCCTACAAATTATGGAGATAAAACTGGGTGAATTTGATCGTTAATCTGGATTTCACTATATTTATATTTACATGTCAAACCAAGTTTCCATTCCATTTTCAGAAACGATAAGGGTAGCTCAGGTTTTTGCTCTAATGAAAATTACGTGATGAAAATTTGGTATAAAAATCTATTTTTCCTTGACACACTGCATAAAAACGGCCCAGGAGTAAAAGTTGCAGTAGCGGTTGAAGACTTGTAATTCGTAGTCCAATTAAATGCTTTTATATTTCGTATATTGAGTTAAACAATGCATTTAGTAAAAACTGAAAGAAAAAAATATTACGTTCTGTTTTTTTCAATTAACTTTGAACGATACCGTATAAATATAAGCCTAAACAAACAAATAAACAAAAAAAAAACGTTTTAAACTGTATTACCTTATCTACGACTAGAACTATAATTTAGACCAATTTAAGGGAAGACCTTTACAAACGGTAGACCCCAGGTTTATTCCTTGGTCTTTTGAATTATTTTTGATAAGAACAAAATCTAAATATGCAAACCACATAAACAGACAAAATGGCAATTTTATTTTTCTGGATGTGAGAGGGCGTTTGCTTTGTGAAAGCCGGAATCAACCCGTTCCTAATCTTCACAGCAAATACGTTAAAGTGTGATGAAATCACTCACACGTATTAAACATAATTATCCCATTGTGACTGAATGTTGTGTAAAGGGCCAAAAATTTAGAGTCATGCATAAAAATATTAATTAGAGCTAAAGACTTTCAACAGAATGTGACATGATATTATAAATAAATAAAAAATGTAATAGATCCATAATTTAATGGAATGTTTCAAAGTTCATTATGGTGTTTCAAACTGACGTGCAGAATAATATTTCGTTCACACCGATATGTGAAGAGGCACGTCATTGTTATTAATGTGTCTTGATCCTCCCCGAGTCTCCGTCAGTTCATACTCAGTGCGTAGCTGGTCCTATATTTCACTCCCGACCAATTGCGATGTTACCGTGTAACTCATGTCTCTCACTACGAGCGCTGATACCGTCCTTATGAATGAGGTGCTTCTTGAGTCGACTCCGTAGGACCTTCGCTGTGCGGTCCATCAGCAGCCATACACTTCCAGAGAGAGGCAAAGCGGATCACCAGTCAGGTCTCGGTTATGCGTACATTATTTAAGCAACATTTTTAAGCATACTGTTTTGAGCGTCTGACATTACACAGTATTGTAATGGATAATATGTACTAAAAGAAAATGGGAAAGCTTGTATCGTTTGTTATTATTGCATTCACATAATAGATGCTCATACAAATACACAAATTTGAAATGATTTAGCTGGGAAGCTCATTCATTTATAATTGTATTAAACAGTTAATATATTACAAAGTGCAACAGAATGAAGCCAAAGTTGTTGTTGTTGTTGTTATTATTATTATTATTATTATTATTATTATTATTATTATTATTATTATTATTATTATTATTATTATTATGTGTCAAACCATAACCATTGCCAGTTAAAACATATTTACAAGAAATAAATCTTTAAAAGGTACAGGAATGTTAAGGCCAAAGTTCAGGGCACTCAGCTCAATCACTGTGACCACTGTGTAAGTGTGTGTGTTTGTGATTTGTTGTTGTAGATCAGTTTGTTAGTAGTGCATGTATGTATCTTCATTATATCTATTAGTTTCTTTTGTCTTTGATGCTTTGTAAGTTTGTGGTCATGCCTTCATGAATAGCAGCCATGCGTGTTTATATGGGTGTCAGCATGCTTGTCTGCCCGTGCACGTTGATCTCAGTGTGTGTGTGTGTGTGTGTGTGTGTGTGTGTGTGTGTGTAACTGAAGTCTGTGAGTGTTATTGACTGCTATGCTGGTCAGGCTCTGGGGGAGCAGTGGAGCCAGGGTGGGTTGGTCCCAGGGAATGCGGAGGCTTGGCTGCGGCGGGGGGAAGGAGTCAGGCTAATCTCCACAGAGCAGAGGGGCTGGCTCCTGTCTGCCTGTCTCCCACTTCCCTATCTGTGTGTTTCATTTCACACTGTCACCCGCTATCTCTCTCTGCTGCACGATGGCCCAGCGGGGGGCTCCAAAGCCTAGGACTACCAGAACCCCTGTCGCCCCATCCCACACACACGCTACCACACTCAGCCTACAGACCGGCATCTGTGTGCACGCCACACGCCACACACTACTGCCACACAAGCATATGTTAACATAAATGTCTGATATTGAATCTCTCCAAAGCCAAAGATTTATAGAATCTAACATAATTGTAAAACAGAAAACTGCATCATTTTAATTGAAAGCTTGCTATCTGGCTTTCCCTGACTTTTACATTGTGTAACATATCACATACACTGGTGGCCAAAGCTATGAAAACATCTTAACACAATTTTTAAAGATTGCAGAACTTTATTCCGGTTACTCCAGTTACTTATTTAATCGTCCAGTGTATGATGTTTGTAAACATTCTTTGATTGTTTACAAACATTACTGCCAGTATTCCTGTAGATATTTTTTAAACATTATGCCAAAAATACTAGGTGTTTCCACAATTGTGGCCACTGGAACAGTTAATGTTTGTCAGCAGAGCAGCATATAATAATTTCGCATACAGAATGGGGATAAAAGCGCTTAGATCCCTAATCAGATGTTATGGCCAAACAGTTCAGCAAGAAGATCCGTCCCGGCACTAAATCTCCCCATAGCTCCCCAAGTGCTTGTTGGATCCATGCCCCGTCACCCGTGCCCACATGCACGCCCTCTCTCCTGCACGTTCTTCATCCCAGTCCAGCCCTGTCTATGCCAACATCCACAGATGGTAAACTGACAGGATCAGCTGGGTGCTGCTTCTTACAGCTTCATTCCTCTCAGATTCCTCGAAACCCCCTCTGGCCCCATTACAGCAGGATACTGAACCACATCCATTCTGCACTGCAACTCCCGATATACCGAGCCTGGCGTATAATGAGCAGTGTGCCCGCATTAAAATAGCTATGACAGGGCAATGCTAAGAGTAACATAGTATAGCACATCTGTATCGAGCGAGAAATGACTCAAATTGTGTTATGGGGCCTGTGTATGAGGAAGAATTTGGCGATCAGTGGTGACACACCACAATTAAATGTGTCCTCTGCATTTAACCCATGTGTGACATAGCAGGGGGCAGCTAATTTAGCACCCGGGGTGCACTGCCTTGCTCAAGGTACCTCAGTGGTGCCTTGCTAGTTCGGGATGCAAACCAGCAATCTTTCAATTACAAACACGCTTCCCTAACCCATAAGCCCCCACTGACCAGCCATGCATACAGCTGTTTGGTGAAGCTTCGAAGAAGGAGGGACATGGCATGTAGAGGGGATGCACCAGGTTGCATCACACACCTGTAGTGCCCACGGACAGCACAGGCCAGCATAGCTATGTTTGTTTTTGATGCCGGGCTGCCTGAGGACCCGAAGATCAAGGCTATC
>JAODJW010005306.1:0-27162 GCA_026777045.1 Hyperopisus bebe | reverse complement strand
ATCAAAATAAAATTATCCTCTGTGAAATCAAATGAGCCTGTGACATGTTTTGACTCCAGCCCACAAAGAATCGGAATTGAGAATCGAAAAGAACCGAAATCGAAAGGAAGAATCGGAATCGGAATCAGAATCGTTCAAATCAAAACGATGCCCAACCCTAGAGGCTAGTGACCAAAAATCAATATAATGTTTATAACTGTCAGGGTCAGCACCTGTCCGACCCTGCCCTTCCTGTCCCTCCTCCCTGTTTCTTACCCTTCAGCCCCAGAGTCTAAGTCTCTGGTGTGTTTTCCCTGTTCCCCAGACAGCCACATAGATCAGTGGGCTGAGTGTGTGGCTCAGATATGGTTCCCTTGTATTGTAAGCTTGAGACCAGTCTCACCTGTTTTGTTTTCTGGATTTTTATTCTGTAGTGTTTATTTCATGTTTATTAATTCTCTTAGTTTTTTGTGTTCTTAGGGTTATCGTGTCCACCTCTTTCTCGTTGCTCCTGTGTCTCCCTTGATTGGTTCATTGATTGGTTCATACACCTGTTCCTTGTTTTCCCCGTATGTCTGTGTATATAAGTGCCTTCCCTCACTCTGTGCTTTAGTCTGCCATTGTAATGTCATGGTGCATGTGGTTTGGTCCTTGTATCCCGTTCCTGTTCCTGTTCCTGGTTCTGCTATCTGTGCTGCCCTGCTCCCTGGTTGTGTTTCCCTTATGGTTTTTGTAGTTTATTTTAGTATTAGCCCTGGGCTATTGCTTCCATTTTGGTGTGACGTCAAAAAATTTGAACAGATTTTTCACCCATTTACTGTGAATTAAAGTTTGGGAAAGATTAGCCAAATCATTTTTGAGTTATGCTGACAAGATCAAATGTGTCAGCTAGCCTTCTCTTCGTTATCACTATGTGCCGCTGTTTCAGATTTTATGAGATCCATCTCAAAATTTGACCAGGTCCAGATCTTCACTCACACAACATGTCTGCAAAGATTGAAAAAGATCTGTCAAAGACCTCTTGAATTATCATGGTAACAGAATCAAATGTCCAAAGCTACCCTTTTTCCACTATCAATGCGGCACTGCTTCAATTAAGGGGCGATCTGTCCCAATTTGACCACTTACAGGATGTATTTCCTACAATATGTCTGTGTTTTTTGAAAAAGATTCTTTTAGAGTTATTGTGTTCACAAGACTAAATGTCTTCTACAGTTGCCGCTTCCTTCCTTCCTTTGCTGCACACAATGCTGCTGCTTCATTTTTGGGGCAATTTGTCTGAAACTGAAACCAGCTGTAGACTTCCATCCATATAATGTTTTTGTGCAGCAGTAATATGATCTATGAAATACTTTTTGACTTAACACATTCACAGTCAAAAGTCGTCTGCTTTCAACCTTCCTTTTGCTGCCACTATAGGTGTCAGTTCCGTTTTTGGGCGATTTCTCTCAAAAGTTAATTCATTTTAATTCCTCACCCAAAGTTTATGAAAGATCAGTCAAATGGTTTTTGATTTTTCGCCTTCATATCAAAGTATCTGTGGCAGGGATGGCAGCCCGTTGCTAAAACTGTATATATTCCCTGACATCTGGGAATACAGTGATTTCAGTCCTTGTGCAATATTTGCAATACCTAAAGAATAACCATACCATATAATACGTATAGCCTCTCAACAGTACAGGGAAACACAAAAAAGCATGTTTATTTGGAGAACATCAGTAGAGCCCACACTGAAACAATAGGGTCAGGGACTCTGGTGTTTGCCATTGTGTTTTGGTTTCACAGGGTAACAAATGTTTGCTGGTCATTGGTCTTTATCATCGTCTGTGGTGACTCTGGCATTGTTTGGTTAGCTTGATACCTTTGGCCTGTAATAAACTGTCTAAAATAAGAAACGGTTCCTGAAATGACACGATTAGGAAGGTACCAGCCATCAGGGGCTTATCTGCTCAGTTGTCAGGAATGCATTAACACCGGAGAGATGAAGGCTGTGACCCCAGCAGAAGGAGGTTAAGGTATCTGCTGGGAGTCCCCTCACGCCCTGGTTGTCCCAGTGTAGGAGATTTATCATCCTTACCTGCAGGCAGACCATTTGTCTTCCCTAGATCTGATCTCTATCAGTGGGGAAGCATTTATTTCCAGTCATTAGGCCAACTGCCCCCTGACGTGTGACAAGAATATGGCTTCTCTGTTTCTGTGCAAAAGGCGCTGTCAGGCAGAATTCTCAAAATTGCACTTATGGAACGCGCGAGGTCTTCATATTTGCATTTAAATGGCTAGTCAAAGATACAGATCACAAAATGCTTTAAAGGATTACATTCACTCTGTGTGTATCTCCTGTTGGTGAATTTATAAAGGTTAAACAGCTGTTACTTCGTGTTAAATCATGTCAAGAATGATAATCTAATTTGGTCTTAAAGGCACAAGAGGTTATAGGCTTTGTTTGTCTAAGGTGGAACAGCTACTTAAACAGAGGGTTTAAAATCAGTTATTAAATTAGTAAGGGCAGCCCTGCGGTGTTTCTAGTCTCTTTCCTACACCATTCAACACAACAGACTGAACATATTGGTCATGTGGCAGGAACTGTTTGACCCATCACCTTAGAGCTGGCATGTTACAAAAAATATTTAAATACAAAGAAATAATCCTCATCTCCTTCATGAAACATATGTTGTCAAAGCAGACTTTATAATTCTGGGGGCATTATGCTAGCTTCGCCTTTAAGGGAAGTGTTCAATAATTTCCTGACAATTTATTCATGTATAATATCCCACTTTGGAGCTGGTATCTCCGGAAACAAGCAATCACTTCAAGTGGACGTAACCAAGGTCAAGATCCTTTATTATTGCGAATTTAAGAAAAAACAGATTCACTGACACATTCTAGCGCACTGTGACTGTGCACAGAATCAGGTGGCACCATGCAGATCCCCTCAAGAGACCCCTTTCCTCCCTGCATAATTAATTAGGAATGGAAGAGAGAGAGGACTGCAACAACCCAGTACCTCCTGTAGTATTAATCCACTAGCTCTGGTAGAGAGAAGCAGCCTTTTCAGCCTGGCTGTGGAGCCCCGGCTGATTGAGCTGCCTGTTTGATCTTGGTAATCACAGAATCACAGACCTGTTGCGGTTATAGGCTCCTATCGCTTGGTTTCCCAAGAAAAGTGTCATTAAGTTGTTTGAAGTGTTGGCTCCTGAAGAATAAAGAGGATCAATTCACTTTAAACTGCCCGGGGGAGAGCTTCTTTCACCGAGGTTGATTTCTAGTGACAGTGTAATGTGGGCTGTCAGAAGAGCTCCTCCACTGTGGGCCACTATATGCAACAATAGCCTTTATGGCCGGATTCTCATTTCCCCTTTATGTCCACTGGGAAAACACTTGCCCACCAGATTGGGCCTGTGACGAATGGATTTTTTTCTGGGTTACAAAATGTAAATTCCTTACATTAGACCCCAACAATTTCGCTTGCATTTTCTCTCAGATTTCTTCCCTCAGTGTGATATTTCAACTGCGCTTTTAAACCACTGTTATAAACCTGTCTTACTTTGATGCAGTGGGACAGTGTTTGGCACTGTTGCCTCACACCTTTGGGACTGGGATTCAAGTATCCACCATGGCTCCATGTGTGTGGAGTTTGCATGTTCTCTTCATGTCGTCGTGGGGTTTCGATTCCCTCCACAGTCCAAAAACATGCTGAGGTTAATTGACTGTATGTAGGTGCAAATGGTGTGTATGCCCTGTGATGGGTCGGGTCCCATCCTGGGTTGTTCCCTGCCATGCACCCATAGCTTCCAAGATAGGCTCTAGACCCTCCCGCAACCCTGCACAGGACAAGCGGGTACAGAAAATGGATGGATGAATTTAATTTCTTTTTTTGTGTAGAAAAAGATGATCTATTCAGTAAATATAGACACATTCAATCATATTCATATCATTCAATTTATTTATATTGCTCTTATGTCATAAATAAAAATAACTTGCATTGCACATTGCAGTTAAGACAAAATATTATGATTACAAACTGGAAGTGCACATAAAAATAAACATGAAGCGCATGACAGCCTCAGTCCTTTTCCATGTATAAAGGTGAAAAAAACTAAGAGCATTAGCATACAAACCATTCAAGACTGTTAATGAGCAATTCTTTTCATTTAAAACCTAAATCAACTTCACTTGTTATTTGTAGAGAATTAATGAAATGGTTCCTAGCTGTAGAAATCAGTTTTAGAATTTTTCCATCTTCCCAGGAACATTGTACACACAATGATCTGGGACCTATTTCATTTTGAGAAAATCACACCAAAACTGAAGCATTGCTGCTTAGTGATGACAAAAAGAAATAGTCACTGCTGGAGAGTGTATAGGCGGGCTAGAGACTGTAGAGCAAGGTTCTTCAAATCACGGTCCTCGAGGTCCAAGCACTGCTGGTTTTCCAGCCTTCCTTTACCTGTGAGCCAGGTGTAAAGCCTCTGACCAATCAGAATCAGTAATTATTAAACTAACTACATGGGAGAACTGAAAACAAGGCCTGGATTTGGAACCAAGGTCCAGATTTGAAGAACCCTGCTGTAGAGGTTGGGGGGGCATGTGAAGAGTTGGGGGGGGGGCATCGGGGGAATACACTGTCGTTGTCCTGACAGCATCTAGTTCTGTAATTGTATCAAGGAATTGAACTGCATTAAGCGCTTGTGTTACTGTACATAAAGTGTAAGAATGGAAAGTCATTCCTGACTATTTTTTCACATAGTAGACAGCCTGCACCCTAGGGGGGTCTATTTGATTGACAAGATGATTTCAGAGCTGGATGTTCAGGAATGGTAACTAGGAAATACAAGCATTTATCAGGATGTACTGACTGGTAAGACACCAGTAGACATCTTCAGAGTCATCCTGAATGCAGTCATTCTTTCGATAAAGGAAAAATGGCTCTTTGCCAAATGCCTAAATGTGCCTATATTGTAAAATTACAGCTTTACGGGTAAATGTTATGTTCAATATTACTTCACATTGTTCTTTAGCCATTACAGTTATGCTAATATGTTGTGTTTCGTCAAATTTTATAAAGGGTCTTTTGTTTTATCTCTATTTTTAATATGTTCCCCCATCATAATATTTTTCTTTTTCTAACTTTGACAATTTCAGAAATCCAATTACAGTATACTTCAAATTTTTTTTCAGATTATTAGGAAAAAGTCATTTTGACAGCTATAATAGGAGTTCATCTTAACAGAAGCTATCTATCGGCTTGAGACACGGCCGAACTTTGTAGAGAAATGATAAAATATTTTCATAATTCATAATTACATATTATCTTTTTGCATTGGCTCCAAAAGGCACCAGTTTCCCAGGAAATCATTTGAATTTATATACAGATAGACAACATCTGTTTGGAGGTGTCCCTTTCCTTTGAACCATTAACATTTACATCATTTCCAGCCTGTGTTTTTTCTATTCTACCCTTTTTATGTCTAATTATTTTAATTGTACCTTACTAACAAATAATGGCTCTCCTAGATGGAGCCATTTGTCCGGTACCAAATCATGCCTGCTGGGTAGCTCCATAATGACTCTGGAGGCTGCTTTCCATTTGGAATGTGTAGCAGGTACATTTTCCATTAACATCCTACCTACCAAGTTCTAATTAGCTAAGACACAACAGTGAGGGCTGCAATCAGCTAATATTCAGGCAGCTGATTACAGCTGATCTGGCCTCGTAACCTAATTCCATACACAAGCTTTGGGTCACATTTGCAGTGCAAGCGTGTGGAGAACTAGTGTTCAAGCTGGAAAAATTTTATTTCCCCGTTTAAAATTATAGTAACCAATTACCATTTAGCTGCCAATGAAATATCTAAGGCCCACCCCTGTTCCACTGAAAATCTGTAAAATGTGAAACCATGATTAAATATTGAAAACCGATTTTCTGCATATAGAACTGATATAATTGTTTTCAGCCTCTCAGTAGCATGAAAAGCAAAGACATATAGATTTTAACCAAGAGCAAGAAAATGTCTAGAAATGTATGATTACAGGTGAAGTATTGCACATAGGCATTTCTGGGTCGGTACAAATTTATTCTGTTCAGTGCTCAGTGATGCCAGCCTTCAGGAACAAAGGTCATGGGGAGTACCTCCAAAGAAGGAGCAGGTAATCCTGGGAAAATGGATATGGCTATAATAAAAAAATATATAATATATAAAAAAAACACAAAACTACACATACCTGATATACAGTATTCTTGTATAAAATATGTATGTGCTTAACATTTTCACAAGCTCTGTAATTATTTTTCCAGAAAATTTGTTATTATGCAAAAAGAAGTCTTTTGCAGTCAATGTTATATTACATTTTGTATTATGATGAAACCATCAAAACTACTGCTTTGCCAGTAAGCAATTTTGAGAGCTATATCAAATTTTGAGAGGAATATTAAATTAAATGATGGTAGAAAGTTGGTTGAAAACTTAGCATTTCAAGCAGTTCTATATAGTATTCAGACGAGCCACACAGTAAACGAAGGCAAACCTCATATATATACAGTGGTACCTCAGTATACGTCTACTCTGGAATAAGTCCAACTTGGTATACGTCTTGTTTAGACACAAAAAATTTTGCTTGGTACACGACCTTTGTTTGGAATACGACTTGCGTGCTAAAACTTGTATGGGTCAAAATGAGTCATGACACCGTGCACTACCCTTGTTTACCTCTCTTGAGACAAAGCCACGACAGCCCACCAGCGTCAGTACGCTAGTGAACAACCCACGCTATAACTCTCTTTTCATTTATTTCATGTATTTGCTTTTGTATTTATGTATTTTAGTATTAAGCAGTGTGCAAATTATTTTATACAACCCCATCAATGTATAATATGCCAATTACAATAGGATTTTTTTTTTCATGGGAACGGATTAATCATTTTCCCTTTATGTCTTATAGGAATAATTTGTTTGGCATACATCCTGTTTCGTGTACATCCTGTTTGGTATAAGTCCAAGGATCTGGAACGGATTAAGCCCCAGGTAAACTTGACTTAGCCCTTGATTTTTTTACTCAGCTAGAAACTCCCCTGGTAATAACCATTGAAATATCTATGGTTAAGCTCTGATCTAAGGATTAGGCCATGCCTTTTCTGTGGCAGGCCAAGTCTGATCACCATGTCATTAGGGGTCATTTAACTATTTATTGTTATAATTATTTATTATAATTTCTTTGTAATGATTATTGATCATTTTTATGATTACGTCCTATATTTTGCTTCAATGTTTCATTCTTTGGAGAGATTCATTTTGTGTGCCAGTAGGAAAGAACCATTGTATTCATTTTAATGATGGTGAGCTCTGTGGTTCAGCTTTTCCCAGGTCTGAATTAGATGATACTGTAACGAGGACCTGCCACATTCCAACCATCAGTGGTAAAAATGAATGAATCATGAATTACCACCCCTCATGTCAAAGACAGCAACAGCTTAAATTCATTCTTAAGGGTAATTTAGACAAAATGGAAATTAAGAGGTTGAGGGCTAATAAAATGTAAAACATTTTGAACACTGGAGTCAAAAGGAACCTTTAGTCGAGGTGTAAGTGGTAAGCGATACATTCCACCCAAATCCACCCAAGAAGGACTAGGGAGCATTTTGTAGAACAAAGCTCTGACCAATGGAGCCCAAAATTAAACCTGATAGCACTTCTTTGTGAACACAGCAGCATGAAACAGCTTATTTCATGGACTAATGACTAATGCCGTGTGTTCCCTTTGGCTAGGTAACAGACAGGGCAGAACAGAAATGGCACAGTCACTGCCTTGCCTCGGTCAGACTGTGAAGTGGGTAACACACACAACAACTTCTCTCCAAGAGAGGAAAAAAAACACCCTTTTGGGGACTGATACTTCAGTGCTAGTGGATTTCTGTGAGTAAACTTTGAGGTCTCAGCAGAGTGAAAACAAAGCCAGTTGTTTTACATGAGGATCTAGACTGCTATGATGCCAAGCTGAGCTAGGTTATGGATAATGCTTCTGCTGTTCTCAGATAATGTCATAAACTTGAACGGGGGCTGTCAGAAAGACAGCACTGTACTCCCCAGACAGCCCCTTCAGTCACTCCGCCCATCTCATCCATACTCACCGCACACTCCAGCAGATTCTTTAAGTCCGGTAAGTTTCAAGGTGGGGCCTCCATGGATAGGGCTTGTTTGTCCAGCTAATCCCACAGATGCTTGACTGGATTGAGATCTGGGGAATTCTGAGGCCAAGTCAACATCTTGAACTCTCTTTCATGTTCCTCAAACCATTGCTGAACAATTTTTCCAGTATTGCAAGTGGCACTATGCTGCTGAAAGTGGCCGCTGCCATCAGGGAATTCCGTTGCCATGAAGGGGTGTACTTCTGCAGCAGTGTTTAGGTAGGTGGTTCATATCAATGTAACATCCACATGAACGCCAGGACCCAGGGTTTCCCAGCAGAACATTGCCCACAGCATCACACTACCTCCGCTGACTTGCCTTCTTGTGAATCTTGTACCAACTCTTCCCCAGGTAAACAACGCACACGCACCTGGCCGTCCGCATGATGTAGCAGAAAACATGACTCTTCAGACAAGGCCACACCAACTTCTTCTATTGCTCGATGGTCCAGTTCTGCCCATTGTAGGCACTTTCAGCAGTAGACAAGGGCCAGTAAGGGGCACCCTGATAATATGTCTAATGCATAATGTATCTCCAATTCCAATATTTTTTAATGTACAAAATATACGCTTAATTTAGTTATCATTTACCATTTACATATTTACGTATCACATAATTTTTAAATTTAACTTTTATTTTAAAGAGCAGGTTACAAAGCTTCACATAGCTGTTTTGCTGTACAGTATATTGCAATGCAAACATACCATCAAAAGCCAGAACATCATTGTAGTGACAAAGCACATATATAGTTGCATTTGCTGTCAAGAGTTTGCACAATCACCATGTATCCTAACTGGCAGTTCCTGTCGACCCAAGAATTAGATTGCAATTGCAAAAGGCAATCAGCCTTTTCATAAACTCGTGTTTTTCCTCAGCAGGGCATTGTGTGGAAGTAACAG
This sequence comes from Hyperopisus bebe, assembly GCA_026777045.1. NCBI lineage: Eukaryota > Metazoa > Chordata > Actinopteri > Osteoglossiformes > Mormyridae > Hyperopisus > Hyperopisus bebe. Next base: position 18,101 of record JAODJW010005306.1, on the reverse strand, counting down.
AAGTTAAATGCTTTCGTCAATCAAACTACTACTAATACTACTAAATCATCACTAGGGTTGCCACTTTTGATCTTAAAAAAGAAAGTGGAGGTGCATTGCAAGGTCCATTAAATGAGACAATTCTTATCCCCTAATGGTAAAAAATGGGACACAGACCTTTATTTTTCAATATAGGCCAATCACATAACCGGTGCCAACTTTCCTCACATTTCCCACAAGACTTAATTCCAAGATTACACTGAAATATTCCTTTTTCACAGTAAAAAAAAAAAAAAAAAAACAACAAAAAATAAATATTGTATTTTCAGTATATACACAGGACTAGGTACAATCAAAGATCTTTCAATTCTTGACTTTCACTTATAGAAAACCAATTCCTTGCCCACAAAACAACAATGGGAATATCATTGAACAAGTGATTTTATCTTGCCCAGTGGCTTAATGAACGTGCTAAATGGTAAAAGTGGTTAATCACTCCACTGTTGAGATATACACACATATGTTCATATACTGTTGCTCCTGGAGCAAGTTGCGTGTGAATAGGTTTATCAGATTTGCACCTGGTCTTTCAGGTACCACCCCTGACTTGGACTAAGGCTACGTGATATGATTAAATTCCCTCACAATAAATTTCACTGAGTAGTGGTAGGGGGGCAGGTTCCCCCACAATAAGATTGCATCGAATAATAAAAAAAATCATAGTTTAACAAGAATTTGATTATTACAAGTGGACCTTACATATACCTCCCCCAATAAAGTGACACAATTAAATTTCCCAACAATCAATTCCAGTGACTTTCCCATGATACATTTCGCTACTGATAAAATTTGCCAACTGGGGAGGCTGGCAACAAAAAACATTATAAACTTTATTATAGAATATTTAGAAAATCATCTTGCACCCCACAGTTTGAGAATCATTGATCTGTATGATCATCCATGGAATGCTTTTAGATGGCAGACGGCTGTGTTCATAAGATGGTGGCTACATCCTGCATTTTCACCCTTTACTGCCCTCTATCACAGCAGTTTTAGTTTTGGAGTGATTTGGGGTCTATCACGAGGAAGATTTCACATGTAGATTTTCATCCATATAATGTTTATGTGAAGTGATAATATGACCAATCAAAGGAAAATAGAGTAAATAGAGTAACAATAACAAAGTTATCCTCTCCAGAAGGTTAAGCCTTATATCTAGGGTGCAGCGTGTGGCTCACTAGGCTAAGCCTCTGTGTCTGTGATCAGAAGGTTGTTGCTTCAAGCCAGGCCTCTGCAGAATAGTCACGTCTGTGGACCCTTGAGCAAGGGCCTTAACCTCCAGCTCCATGGGCACCACTATGGGTGGCTGCCCTTTGCTGCCAAGCTTGCTCTTACCTACATGTGTGCCATGGGCAGTAATTTGTGGTAGGCTAAAAGAGAATTTCCCCACAGAAGTTAATAATGAATCATCACTTCATTTTTCATTTTAGCTCATCTTTGTCTTTGCTTTGCTGTTGCTTCAGTTTTGGTAAAATTTGAATTTGAATAGGTCCAGTTGGTCACGATACAATGTGATTGCAAATGCTCAGACAAAGAATTTTTGGCTTTTCAAGCTGAGAAGATCAAGTGTCTGTGCCCTTCTCTTTGCTATCACAATGCGGCACTGCTTCAATTTTAGTGCAATTTGTCTCAGAATTTGATCAGGTCAAAATCTTCATCCTTACTACATGTATACAAGGGTTGAAAAAGTGTCTGAAACTACCCTTTTTAATTGTGCAATTGTGTTACAAAAGAATTGCAGTATGTAGTATTATGTAGGAGAAAATTATACCTGAATTAAAAAATGACAAGTATAATTTAATATTACAATTTGCCTTGTAAGTGATGTTTTTACATTTCTAAATTCCAAATTCTAAATTAAACAATAAACAAACATAGATCAATAATAGAGCTGTAAATTCTTGAACACATGGAACAAAACTGGCAATAATAACAGATAAGTACAGATAAGGCATTTATCAGTTTAGCTTAGATTTTTTTCACTAAATGGTGATCCAGTGGTAAACATATTCTTTCTTCTCAGATACCACCGGCAAGGCTATCATGAAAGCAAATTTTTGCCTTGTTTTTACCCTCTGTCTCACAATCATTTTTTCATGTCACCAAAGGCAATTTATCAAAATAAATGCTTCAGTTTGTTTTTCTGTCAACTCAAAGCATATTCTGGTTCATGCTGCCAGAAGGAAAAAAAAACGTTGAAATTGATTTTTAGACTTACACTTACAAGAACAACTAAGAACAAGTATGTTACTCAAAAACGTTTGAAGCTACCAACAGAAATTATACTGTAGGAGGAACTTGACTATCCTTCTGCAGGAATTCAAGGTATCAGTTTTATATTTTAGGACTTACAAACCTTCAGAATGCTCGCCACCCTTCTGCCAGACAAGCCAGGTATCCCTAATTAACTAGTATGCACCAACACTGTCATACACTGACCATTCAGACAACTTTTAAATTCTGAAAACAGTTTTTTTTTTGTGACTGATGATTTTACCAAAGAGAATATCTACCTACATTAAATCAGGATGATGCCTATATTTTTGCACAGGTAATTTTTTTGACACATTAAACTGGTGGGGATCCATTATGCCTGACATTACCATAACAAACCAGTGTTTAGCTTTCAACGTATTTAAATCAGCAGACACACCACTGAAAATAATCATCAGCAAAAACCCATAGATAACCACTGTTACCCAAAGAAAGGAAAACAGACTAGGCTAAACCATAAACACAGAAAAATCTATGTATACTTCGGAAAAACGAATCAAAAGGAGCACATATTTTCAATGCTATAAATATGGAACACCCTTCACATGTACACAGGTTGGACTTTAAAGTGATGAACTGTTGTTTGTCATTAGTAATAGCCATTAGTACTGTAATGGTTTGGGGCCTTTACTGCGTATTGTATCTACTTAAGGTACCCTGAAGAGAGAATCTGTTGCAATCCAAAGCAAATTGTGGCAAACTGTCATCAACTCACTTCCCCTAAGCATCCATCCATATGGCATCAAACAGCACTTGTGTAGCCAAGAGGAATCGATCAAATTGTCCTTAGGATGGCTGCATAATCAATCTGAATTTCTACGTTCTCTATGTCAGTGCAAATAATTTTCACTCACACTTGCAAGGAACCATACATTACAGGTAATTTAGAGACATCAGTTAACCTAACTGTCTCTGAATTTTAGGTTCCGAATACACAGATCAAGAATACAAACCCTATACACACAACGGGCAGTAGTGGGATATGAACCCCAAACGTATCAGGCAATAGTGTTACCCAACTACTGTAATCACCCCAAACTATTTCCTCCTTCAAAAACCTGTTTTAATTCCATTAATGCAGAGAAACACCCTGCAGTGTAACGGTTGAAGAAAGTGAGGAGTGTGAAATGCCAGTTGTTATCTAACAACCCCCTTTATTATCTTCCTGGTGGCTTCACTGCCAGGTGGATATGTTTAGTGATGTCATGTCTGTCGGGCTCATTCCATTTTACAAATGAAGCCCATGGAAATGGGGTTACTTTTACATTCAAGCAGGACAGTCTTTATTTTACTTTTGGTTAATTCAGACAGACGACAACCTAAGACACCCAAAATGTGCTCTCTGGGTATAAAATAAAATAGAACAGCACTATTTCCAAAGCATGGCCAGAAAAATCAAAGTCCAAACACAACCAGTAATTTGCAAGGCAGACACAGAGAAAACCAAATGCAAATGGTAAACCAAAATCTTTAGTCAAAAACACAAGCAGAAGATCAAAAACCAGTGGATACAACACGGCTATAAATTACCCAAATCCAAAAGCACAAGATTAAAGCAAGATAGATCAGGCGTAGGAGAGCAGGTAATCCAGGAACTAACACTCGGGTTTGATGAGCAAACATGCAATATCTCACAAAGAAAGTCCTTATATACAGAACCAGTCAAATGTGTTCATTAATCACAGGTTTGCTAATATTCAGGCAAGACTAGGCATGACAGAATTGAGGCTTGCCAAGCTGCAGGTGTTATGCACACAAAATATCTCACATATATCTCACCATGCTCACTACATGTAGACCTTGCTGGAGACCATACACACACTGCGTTTCACCTTCGTTTCACCTGCATAAGACAAAACAAAATTACTATAATGATCATTACTATTAGTATATTATACATTTTTTGTGTTCTTTTTCCTATGCCATGTTTGTACACTATGCACACTATGTGTACTAGTGGGTGGACCTTTTTTCCTTTAAGACTGTCAGTTGGTACAACACGTGGAAAATGTATGGATTCTCCTTACAAATTACCACAACTCTACACTGTTCTCATTTGTAGAACCTCAGAGTATAAAATGGCAGCATGTTAAATATATAAAAATTACAAAGGATTATCTAAGCCTGACTTTGATGCAATTTCATTCATGGAATTCTCAAACTTTTTAGCCCATGACCCCAGAAATAACCGTGCCAGGGCAAACAACTGCCATTTTGCCAACTGGAGCCATTTCTGTAGATTAGAATACATTTACTGCAATGAATGGTTGCAGTTACAGTTAAAGTGGATTTTTTTCTTGAACATATTCTGAAAATTATCTTTCATCCTCCACACTAGGAACGCCTGGCTCTTTTTCAATGTTTTAATTATTGTACATTAGTCTTTATGGGGGAATCGACCTAGGATGAGTTCTGTGCTTACACTGGATGACTACTGCCCTTATACTGGATGAGTATTGTGCTTACACTGACTGATTGTACAGTGCTTACACTTAAGATTTGTCCTTGGATTACAATGATTTTTTAATTAGTTGTTGATTTCTTTACATGTACCTGTACCTACAGTATCACATTGTACCTGAATTTTTGTACTGTTTAACTTTTTCTATACTGCTATACAGTATTCAAAGCACTTTGATAGAAAACATTAGGCTTCTTGGTTTATGTCTAGCTATTTCTAAGATAATTTTAAATAAATTAAATATGATCCAGTCACAATTGTTTGGTAGGTCTCTGTTTCAGTTTTAATAAAAACACTACTCTTATGGCTTTCTATGAAGTCAAGGAGAACAGCACAGTATTTCATGGGTTGGCAATTTGAACAGACTTTAATGATTATTAATTAAGATGAAGAGGAGCTTTGTGTGGGGAAAGCAAGCCTATCCTGAGTCTGATGGTCTGCAAGCAGCCACAGTCTGATCAAGACAAGCACCAAACACAGTCTGTTTGGTGCTTGAATGAATGACTGTATAATGATCACAATTACAACTTGAATTTGCATTGTGCCTTTCATCAATGCTTCTTCAGTAACTTACTTGACGATCCAGTAGGAAAATGGAGATGAAAAGCCTCTGCAGTCTGCTGAATATTTGAGAACATGTAACTGAACATTATGCATGACTATACAATAAGATCAACTTCAAGATCATTTTCATCAGGACACTTTTTCTGCCCACCCTTATTTGTGGTCTGAACGTAGTGTTGTTGCTTCCCTTAATATAATACATACATTAATTTTACACAAATGTTAAAATAAAGTTTTGAAATGTGACAAATATGCACTGTACTTGTACTGTTTTTTTTGCAAAAGAACTTCTGTGGAAATGCAGTGCCATTATTCAGTGTTTTATGGACACAGTTCAGATTTCCTTGTACATTTCATATTGAATAAAGTGAACTGTTTGCAGCACTTCCACATTAGTCCTTTGTGTGAAACTGAATATCATTTCCATACAAGCTACATTCGTCTTCAGACACTGAAGCTACATAATGAGGACATCAAGCTCTCCAACTTGAACAAGTTCCATCTCATTTCAATGGACCTACATTGACTTGTATTCAATTTTTCCTTACATTACAGAATGTCATTATTAATTGACACAGCTGTGCGTGGAATGATATATAAAACTTATGGTGTAGTACTGTATTCAAAAGCAATTTACCTCTAAATAAGTAATCCATCATGTAACTCATTGTTTAGCTGTTCTTTTGCATTTTAGAATATATTAAAATTATTACTCATTTTTGGAATAATGGATGTGCTTACCTAGAAGGTCAATGTGTCATGATACAGCAGGTGTACAGAAAATCATCAGTAACAATAAGGACACAATCGAAAATACAAACCGCTATAATCATTAAGTGGAACACAATCAGCCTGCTTCTATTTGCATGCTGTTTTTTTTTTTTATCTTTACAAATTCTGACATTGTATCTTCTAACTGGCTCAGACAGTGCCTTGGATTGTGCAACTGAATTTATGCACATGTGGTGATCTGGGCATGATTCAAGGGGGCCTTAAGCTGTGCTACAGTATACTGTCTGATTCCTGCGCCTCCAGGAAACACCTCTGCACTCTTCTCCGAATTGGCAGGGCAGATATGCTCATGGAAATAGCTTTGATGGTAGACGCAGTACTTCTACCATCAAAGTAAAGTGAACTTCCATCCCATAAAATGTTTTATCAAGGCCAAAAGCACCCTTGCTGCTATATCACCTCAGGTATTAACAGTTGGTGGTGAATCTGGACACAATTTTCAGTGGAAAGCTTTTGAAGAGGGTCATTAAAAAAATCTGATTAGCAGAGATACTGTCTTGCTTGAATGTAAATTCTTTGCCATCAGTCTGCTCATGCCATCTCCCGTCTGTTTGCAGGAGTCTGTTTATTTCTCATTCTCTCATTTATGTTCACTAAATTAAGTGCCAAGCTATCCTGTCTCTCCCCATCTGCAAAGCGGCATGATTTCCTCACATAAATCTAGCATCACTTCAGCAGCTCTACTTGCTGTTTTCCCTCTTCCCCTCCATGGTTCCCCTGTCATCCTCTGCTTTCTGAAGAATCATGAAATTCAAAGTTTACATCTGTTGTAAACTTCTTGCAAATTACTGTATACATAATATGAAATTAGATATTCATGTAAAGACTGGACAGAGGGAGGACCCAAGTGCGGGTACGACAAGATTAATTCCAGACTAGCAGTTCAAGGACCAGCTCAGGGTTAAAAGCGTAATAGATGCAAACAAAGGCATGCAAATCCAAATCTTTATTCAAATTCATATACAGGGAACTTAACAAAATTAACGAAATCCAAACAACACAAAGAAAATTGCTTAAAACAATGCTGAACAAGTAGCAGTCATGCACAGACAACAGATCTTGAAATAAATGCTTAGTATGGCTGAACACTCAACACCTTGCAAGAAGTGAACTAAGAACAGATGCTTCTAATCTGTGACGATTGTTGTGGATTAGTTTCAGTATGCAGGGAATGCTGGGTATGGCTGGCTGAATACAGATAGGTGCAGGGGTGACACTATCCCCTCCCCTTCATAGATGGCTCTAGAAGCCCTAGACTGCATACCAGGTGGGTGGCCATGATGTTAGATGCAGGAAAATCAGGGTGAATGCAGTGGAATTCTACAATGAGTAAACTATTCAGGACAGCATGGGGCAGAGACCTATCATTGCTCCTCTGGGCCACAGCTTTTACAGTTTACCAAAAGTGATATTAACCTTTCTAGTGCCTGGACTCCAACAAAGTCCCCTACCAACCTCAGCTGGTGAGCAGAGGTGCTGCAGAAGCGAATAGTGAGTTCATGGCACTATATGAAACCACCATCAGGGTGACACAGAATGTAAAATGAATCTAGTGATTGGGTGGTAAGTGAAAATGATTGGTGAGGGCAAGCATACAGTAGGGTAAATATGTTTCATCACCTTGAAAGGACTAATATACTGGGGGGGCTGACAGACTAAAACACATGTGAAGTAGAAACTGACATGTGAACCAGTGACTAGTGGCAAAATTCTGCTCAAGAGAGAATTCCAATACATCTACTTTCAGGAGCAGTACTGTCTCAGGATACCACCACTCTTGTGATTCAGTCTTTCCATCTGGCCATTAATTTGAGGTTCATACTCATAAGAAGGTTAATGTTAACCTCGAGTTAGGCACAGAATGACCTTCACACGCAAGCTGTGAAACGTGGCCCTTGGTTTAAGATAATCTGCTCTGTTACCATGAATAACCTAAAAACCTGATTAAACACACAATCAGCAAGTTCCATCACATTCAGCAAGGGAGATTAACTGTAGCACCCCTTCTTCCCCAGGTGAGGGTCGACTATGCCAATCCTAAAAAAAATGTATCAGCAGGTTTTGTAAAAGAATATAAAGATTCAATCTTTATTAAATGTTGGGAGTCATGCCATTTCAGTTGGTCAATAGATACACAGATGAAAAATTGGGGGATAACAAAGCCATCGGCATTTTAAGCTACTTGAGCTACCAAAGATAGAGCACTAACAAGTTGCTGAGGTCTAAGGCCACGTGTGGATCAATTCAAGCACGTAAAACACTACACACTAAAAGTAAAAAATACACCGCATACCTCATATTATGCTAGTGAACATGCTTTTCAAAACCTCGCTACTCATCAGTCCCCCAACTATTCCAGGCCAACCCCAGTAAAAACAAAAGGGAAAAAGGGGGAAAGAAATGAAAACCTTCTAGCCTTTGGCTCACATTTCCTGCAATGCTACATTATATACAACCTATTGCCACCAGGTTAATGGAAAAGAAAACAACCAAAAGCAGCTAATAAAGAGCAGCACCTGCACAAGGTATGCAGCACTCTCCATATGAAGAGAGAGATCAGCAGCCAGAAATCTAGCTGAATGAATGACAAATCCTGTGTTGTGGCACTCATTCGATAGAAGCAAATAAACAAACGTTAGATACACCTAATACAAACTTAGAATTCTGCAAAAGAATCCCCAAAAGTACATTCCCATCCCAAAAAACAATAAACATGCCTAGTTGATATAAGTATGCAGTTAGCACCGCATGAATATCGCTCACCCAATGGCTAATGAGACAAAATGCTGCAAATAAATACAAATAATACACAAATTAATGTGAATAGAATCCAAACTGCACCCCGCATGCCCCACAAAATAAGCACTATACTGCAATTCTGCAAATACTATCAATAACAGCACTATACTGCAATGCTTAAAATACTATCAATACCAGCAGCTTAATCAGTGTTTATTCACTATCATACTAAACAGAAACCAACTCAGAGTACTAAGCACCATGACCATATGAACATATAAATGGAGAACTCAACCAAACCTTCAACAGCACCAAACCCTGCACACGGCGAACACTACTCATTTCAGGACTCTAGGTGTCTGTATATCTGCCTGCTCCTAGGACACCAGCTGGCTCCTTAAATGCCTGTTAGCCAACTAATTTATGATGTCCCATCTGCAAGAGAAAGAAAGAAAGAAAATATAGAATCCCTCCACTACCTCCACCGGCTACATAACCAACACGTTTTAGGAAATCGATATACAGGAACACCGATAGTACTAAATCCATTTGAAAGGGAAAGATCTGTAATAAAGTCCATAACAATATATGACCATGGTCTGTGGGGAATGGGTAGAAACTCTGCAAGACACAATTTCCACTTCTTCATAGATGGTTCTAGAAGCCCTACACTGCATACCAGGTGGGAGTCCAGCGGGTTAAGAGCAGGATAATCAGGGTGAATGCAGTGGAATTCTTCAATTAGAACTATTCAAACATACAGTAAAGGGAAGGGAGAGATCAAAATCCCTTACACTGCCAGGGATACCAGAACCGACAGGTTTCTAGTTCTGTGGTTCATATTATTCTGGGGTTCCTGTGCTCAGGGATGATTGCTGACTGGAACATAAGTTTCTGAAGAACTTGTGGAGGGCTTCTTGAAGGCCATGCATAAGCTCCTATCGAATAAGTGCCACAACACAGGATGGTCACAGTGGTAGCAGGGTTATGTGATAGTTCAAACTGGAAAGATGATGTGTTCTTTGTTCCTGGATATGTAACTGTGAAAGTGAACCGAGTGAGAAACAGCCCCCCTGGCCTGTCAAGGGTCCAGTTACTGGGTCATGCTGACCGAGCCAGGGGTGCCCTAGACACAGGGGTCCCTTGAGGAGAAAACGACTAATAGCTGTGTCTCTTACTGATGAAACAAACCAAGCTGTAAATGAAGAAGTTCCATCACATGTATTACACACTGAGTGTCCTGGGGTTTTTAATCAAAAAAACGTACACAAAGAAGAAGAGAGATGTCCTGTAGTTTCTGGGTTTACCTTCCATCAAAAAGATTACCAGTTGCCTCTAAGTTGGCTAGTGCTGTAATTTACTGTGATCAGTTACTACATGAAATCACCTTTGGAACTGAAAATTGCTTATGAGACACTTGAACAACAAAGATCAGCACAACATCACCATGTTCTCACCCTCTCCGGGCAGTGAAGTCTGAATTGTCCAAAACTACCAGTCAAGAATGGGGGCTTGCCCGAGATCCAGGGGTTCAGGAACATGGCTTGAGGAGAAAGATGGCGTAGGAAGGGAGAATTCTGGTGTTGACTGAAGTTTGGTCACAGAAGCCAATGTGGGGCGATTCTATTGCCATAGTGGTGTAACCCACTCCAGCGTGTTTCCTGTTAATAGTAAAATTATAAATGGAGGTGGACACTTCAGGTCCACAAAGTAAAAATCCAGATCTAGATTTTGTTTCAACTAACCAATTCAATATTAAGTGATTGTGACTCTTTAGAGGTGAACCTGAAATGTCCACCTCTGATTATAAAGTGTCCGACTTGGCTCTGTATATCTCAGAATGGTGAAGTATTAAGTTGAAAAATGCATAAGGAAATGCGTGCAACCATTAGAATTATCATCATACCTCTCTTGGGTAGCAATGAATATGGGGAAAGGTGGCAGGTTGAGAGTAGTATGAGCCATAGCAGCAGGACCCAATGGGATGGTGGGTCCACCCAGAAGTGGTGGGTATGTAATGGTGTCCACCCAGAAGGAACCCTTTAGGTTTGCAAGTTACCATGTTGTACTTGGACTGATGGTTCAGTCAAGCCTCCAGTTTCACTGGATCCATAATAATGCTAAGTAATTACAATTATTAATTAGCAAAGTATTAACCCCCATATATTTCACATTTGCAGCAAAACTACACTTCCTTATAAACAAAGCTTAGGAATACAAAAAATTATAACATATTGTGTTATGAGTTCCTCAAAGCCACACAATTTGATTTGATGCTACTTGATTTTATTCTATATTTTCAAAATAATAGTGTAATTAAGTATAAATGCATGGAATATTTTTTATAGCTACTGTAACAATATAGCTAATATTATTTGGCATGCATCGTGCTATTATGAAAATCTAGTAATAAAATTGTGGTATCAATATTGTAGCACTAATATTTTTGCAACATTTCTTGCACACTGTTAGACACCAGAGCTCTTCTCACTCTCCCCTTGTTAATTCTGACCCAAGGACCATTTCTCCTCTTACATGCATATGGAGAAGCAAGATTGTCCTGCCATACAGGCAGCAGTGAAACAGAAATGCAGTCCATCCATTATGGCCTGTGAAATTCAACAACTGATGCATAAAATTAAAATGAATAGCTGATTCCCTCTATAATGCCTCATTTCCTTAGTCCACATTCAACATTAATTCTAATTATACTCGGACTGTCCAGATATACATTGGGGGGGGGGAGGGGGGATTCAGCCAGGAGCAGTGTCACTGGAACTGTCAAAGCAACTTTGCAGTGATGGGGGAGAGGGGGAGGACAATGTGGGTGCTTAATACACATCTGTAATCATATTTATCAAGCTGTCCTGGTTTGCATTCCAACAGCCAACATCACCTGTGCGGGGCTGTTTATCATCCCAATTGGGTGAGCGCAGGTCATCAGGGTAGATGAGCCCACACTTCCACGTGCACACAAACACACCAGGGAGAGAAGCACAGGATATAAAACAGTATTTCTGAATGTTTTATATACGCAGTAAATCATTTATAAAGTTACATAAAATAATGCATCATGCTAGTATCTATAGCAGATTATTAAAGTTCATCTATTTTACAAGTTGTATGACTTACCTTACCAGATTGTGGCAGTAACCAATATGAAATTATTTTTCTCCAACTACATTACCTTGCTTATCCTCCATCTGGCTGATATCCACTTAAACTCACTCATTACTTCCTTCCACAAGGATAAGGAGATGGATTTTTTATAGAGTGAGTTTATTAATGCAGGACCTGATCGAATTACCATGTTGCAGAACTGATTTCCATTTGATTTGGCTACAGTGTGTTTCCCTCTAGAGCAGCATCATTCCTGTGGGTCATGTTCTGTATTGGACTGGCCTACAATCCCAGTGTGCCTGCATTGAGATTAACAAGCTATCTTACTGTGTTTCAGAATCAATCAAACCTCTTCTCAGCTCTTAGGGGGGAGAATGTTCAGTGCCTTGAACAAAAATACAAAGAAATAAGCAAATGAATTACTAACGGTAGCGGTATAGCCCTACAAATAAACGTAAGTATTATACATATTGAATCTTGCTGTTTTCTATTTCCATGGTGACTTTTGTATACCTGCTGAATATCTTTGGCCTGTAATAAAAGCATTTCTTAGTCTTGGTAGAAGCATTAATAGGCTTGCAGAGCTGTACAAGAAAACATTACCGATTAATATTATCTATCAAGATCTTTATATTGTGATGAAATTTAAAACACCGACTGAATGTCATCATTGAAGAGTGAGAGCATGACTAATAAATACCCTGAAGTGAGTGAAATCACGATCAAGATAAACAGGGCTTAAGATCAGAATACATGACTATGGGTCTTTCAAGTTTCAGTGTTAAAAAAACAGAGAATACACTTTTAGCATGTACTAATACAGGCACGTTTGTGGCTCGCTGGCAAGCCTCTACGAGTCAGAAACTTAGGAAATCAAACATGGAAGCAATCGACACCAGCCGAGGGGTATGTAATTTTCCAAGCATAACATTATTATTCTGGCTGGGTTTACCCCAAGATCAAGGATTAACTGTTTAGATTAAAATCCATCCATATTAAATGTAAAAAGGGGAATGTGGCAAAAATTAATAATCTCCTGTATTATACTATATGGACAAAAGTATTGGGACACCTGGCCATTTCACCTACAGGAACTTTTATGACATCCCATTCTAAATCCAAAGGCATCATTATGCAGTTAGCCCCTCTCTGCAGCTACTGTATAACAGCTGCCATTCTTCTGAGAGTCTTCCCACAAGAGTGGAAGTGTGTATGTGGGAATTTATTCTCATTCATCCAGAATCAGGTCAGGCACTGATGTAGGATATGAAGGCCTGGCTCATCATCTCCATACTAGTTCATCTCAGAGGTGTTCAGTGGGATTGAGGTCAGGGTTCTGTGCAGGCCAGTCAAATTCTTCTACACCAAATTCACTGAAACATGCCTTTATGAACCTTGCTTTGTGCACTGGGACAGTCACACAGGTAATGCTCTCCTGGCATCTGCCAAACCCAGACTCGTCCATCAGACTACCAGACACCACTGCTTAGCCATGGAAGCCTATTTCATGAAGCTCCTTGTGCAGTTTTTGTGCTGACGTTAATGTCAGAGGAAGTTTGGAACTCTGGAGTTATTGAGACAACAGGGCATTGGTGACTTTTACATACTATGTGCCTCAGCGATCGGCGACCCTGCTGCATAGCTAGGTGGCAATAGGTCTCAATGAAACACCTGAATTCAATGATTTAGGAGCTGTACCCCAATACTTTTGTCCATGTAATATATAAATATTATGACAAGTCATCCCACTTTATATGCCATTAATAAATACATTTTCATTTTATACTGTAGTTATTACAAATAATATTCTTATAAAATTATTGACATTTGCATGTGAGCATATACTTAATCAGAAATTCACGCATAAACACAACACATACTACTAAACCTATTGTTCAAAACAGGAACACCTGTTCTAGTCTGTAATTAGAACTATAACCTTCCAGAGCCTTTCTCCTTGGCAAGCTGCGATAGCAGAATTAATGCAAATGTTTTTGGATTGTTTTGGCTTTGATCCTGGTGCAGACTTGAGCGGCGTATCTAAATGTATTGCTGTCACAGCTCCTAACAAATACTGCACTTACTAATCTCCTGCATGAGTTAGCACTTGGGACAATCACACAAAGTTGAATAATATGGGCCAGTGCTCCTCAGACAAATGTTCAGCATTAGCATTTGAATATGTATTGTGGTCTAATCTCCTTTTGCTCTGGCAAATTTTAATTTGAATATAAACCAATTTCCCTCCTGCGTTTTGAATGAGTCGCCCTGTATTTGGCAAAGGGCCCCTTTTTAATATTTAATGCTCGGTATTTATATCTTGCGCAAGTTTCCAAGGTTACATTTGGGCATTAAGCTATAATACTGTAATACTTTAACAAAAAGATATTATGCAAGAGAATTATGAGGGAAATTCTATTTCTTACCTCAATGTCCATTTTCTTACAAAATGTGACAGAATATCTTACAACAATTTTCTCTTTTTTTCCCCATAAAGCCATTCAAAATATTTCAGACGTTTCAGAACACCCAGCTCCTGTATCTTTTAATAATAGATAAGCGACGCATGAGACAAGCCCTTCTCTCCCTTAATAAAAATTTTTCCCCTTCCTGATAGCGAGTTCCGTAGAATGCTGAGAGAACATTCATAACTCTCTATTGAATGATGTCAGTCTGAAGAAGAATGCTGCTCGGACACCCATATTAAGCATACAATGAAGCAAATCATATCAGAGAGATAAGAGACCCTTGTCTATTCTTCAGGAGGCCACACAGTGTACCTACAGCAAGAATCCAGCATGAATTTACTAGTTTAAATTCAGGGCAAGTAGCTAGTAAGGAAATCGGGGTAGGCAATTGCAATGTTATACACTGTGGAAAGAAATTAAGAAAAAAATAAACGTGTTGGAGACATTTTACGTGCGTATAATTTGGCAAAAACTAGAAAGGGGATTGGACTGTCAGAAACAACAGCTTTGTATTCCCCCGACAGCCCCATGACCTGCTCCGCCTATCTGATCACTACTCCTCACATTCACCACCCCATACAACTAGTAGATGTACTGGATTGATCAACTGGAAATGTAAAAGCCAATAAATGTGTTTTTACCTGAGTGCTCCAAGTTTTAGTTGTGACATGTAACTCTGAAACTACACCTATTCATTTATTGCACATTCCACTTAGAAGCTAATTTTCAGTATCTTTCCCCATATGTTCATATTTTAATGTAATTTATATAATTAATATTTTTATATCTCATCATTTATATTCCATTTATTTCTCATTATCACTATGATCAACATTTTCCGTGATATAACAGTAAGAACTGAACACTCCACTAACATTCGCTTTACACCACTTCCCTTTTAGACCTTCATTAGCACCTGTTTTCAATAATGGAAAGAAATCTGAAAGAGAATTTTTGCTTTTACAAAACATCAGCAAGCCAGTTATAGATATACATCAGCAAGCCAATTATAGATATACAATCATGTGTCGCATAATGATGTTTCAGTCAATGACAGACCACATACAAGCAGTCCTGCTACAATGCTTGATATCACACTGTGAATCTGTTCTAATGTGGTTGATATGTTAGTACTCAAGTATGGGTGTTAGTACATTCAATACAATGCGGAATATCTTATTATCCCTGCTTTTACTATGTATTAGTGTTATTTTTATGTGTTATTTAGTATTATTTGGTAGGTTATTTTTTGCATCTGGCAATGATTTCTCAATGAGTTGTCAATTTGCTATTTCAAGCCCTCAAATTAATTTTTATTTAATATTTTGGTTATTTGTGTTCTTGCCTAAAAAGACATGACTGCAAAGCCAGAAGCTAGATGATTTGCGTAAATGCTATGGATTTTACAGTAAGAAATGTATTCACCCAAATCTTTGCAATCATACATAATATGTCATCAAATCTAACTTATTTATATTCTGCTAGACCTGGCACTCGTCCAAACAAAGCTTCAACTAATTCTATGAAATTATGTGTTACAGTTGTGATGGATTTAGGGATATCCACTATCAAACAACAAAGCACAAGTTACTTTTATTAACAATAAATCATCTCTCATGCAGACAACTTCAAAAAATGTAGTTAACTCTCCAGACTCTAAGGGTGTGTTCGTACTTAACTATTCTTGCGTTCTCACATACCTGTTTGACATCATCTTCCATTGCTGAAATACAGTTCCAATACTAAAGAACAACAGTATGGAAGAGGGCAGAAATCCATGGATGTTGTTCTTGTCCCACTCCAGGTATCAAGGATGCATTGGTTGCATCCTTGGTAAGAAGAACAATTCCATGATTCATTGCATCCCAAGTTCATTCTTGGGGGACAAGTTAGCAAAACCATTCTTCCCAAAAACACAAGTATGATCTTTGCATTCTTGGTACTAATTAACACCCGTTCCTCTTGCATTCACACCATGTAAGTTACCATAATATCTCTATAATATAAGGTATATTACCATAATATGTTATTTGAGTGATTACCCATAGATGACATTTCCCCTTTTTTAGTTTTACCAAAACATGTATCATTATGTATAATTATAGAAATCATATAGATATATATAGAAATTTATAACATAACCACACTTTAACACTAAAAGCAACAATACTCACCTTGTAAGTCCATCCATTACAAACCTTGTCAGATCTGATAAATACTACTCCTTGTTTAGGTACTGGGTGAGTACCAACCATCCCATCATCCAAGATAGTTGTCAGGTTTCCATCCAAGAGATTTTATGCGCAAATATATTTTAGCACTAAAAAGTGGGGGATGCAAACATTGTGTAACAGTATAATTTTCCAAATGTATGTGCGTTTGTTATTATGAACCATTGTATTTAACCCAAATCTGTAATATAATAGGCTTTATGGCAGTTTGTTTGTAAGTACAAATGATCTGTAAGTCGAATGTTCTTTACCCGTGGACTGCCTGTATATCCTACCCATTTTGTCCTTCACTGAGTGTGTATAATGCTTTTTCATGGTTGTCCCACACACAAAGATATAATCCATAAACACTACCATGCCCTCCAGGCACTGTACTCCAAAGACATAAATACATAGATGCCTCATCGCGTACCGGAACGTAGGTCAGCGTCGCCGCCATATTGGATGGGTCTTCTTTCCAGGTCTTTTTGTATAATTTGTATATAATTGTATATAATTAATTTTTGGTCCATTGACTTTCGATTATAATGTCATGATTTTGAAGGTGAGGAAAGTCATGCAGTTGTTGTAAAGTCCCCTTGTACATATTGTGAGAGAGTGAGTGAAAGTGAGAGAAATAAACTCAATCAACGATGAAGCTGTTTATGAAAATATTTATGAATATGTTTATTAATATGCTATACTAGAGTGTATTATGTATTGTGTATACTGTACATGTGTCTGTATATATACATATACATATATACATGCATATTCATTCAGTTAGTTATGGATATTTTAATTGTACATACACCTCCTTTCTCAACAGAAATTAAGGCTCTGGAAGCGAAGCGGGTACCAGCAAAAGATGGCGGCCACGCTGATACGTCAGCTCCTGTAGACAACGGCAGTCAATGAGGCGTCTACATATTTATGGCTATGCTGCACTCTCTGACATTTTCCATTAGAAGGTTCTGGGACACTTGAAATTCCAAAAGAATCAGAATCAGGTTAGTTTAGCCAAGTATGTTTGCACATACGGGGAATTTGTTTCCAGTTGTCCATGGCTCTGGGGAGCCACTGTTCCTGATCCAGTTGTTTGGTTGATTTGTCAAATGCAAAGTTAGCAGGTGGGCACCATCAGCCTCACCCATGTTGAGGGATCCTCCAGCTATAACCTGTGAGCTCTCCCAGAATCCCAGTGAGGGATAAGCTTCTTCCAGTACCTTGACCACTGGGAGGGTTACAATCTGGAGCAGTGTAGTTGCATCCCTGCCAGGGACATTTTGGAGCAGTCACTCACTGGGGACTTTCATTGGGTACACCTCATCCATCCTGCTCCACAGCCCTGGGGCTATCTGCCCAAGCAATGTTCTCAGGCACCAGGAGTCGCCTGGTGGGGGTGGGGGGGGGGGGGGGGTGTGGGGGACTGTG
>JAODJW010005175.1:0-27374 GCA_026777045.1 Hyperopisus bebe | reverse complement strand
AATCCTCGCACCTTCGGTAATCGGCTGCTCTCTCATAAACGGACAAGACATGGCTGCGACAGATTTAAGAAAATTACTTCCACTTATATAGACGCAATCGGGGGATAGAATGTTTCATATTATTAGACACATACGGCAATTAACACACAAATGATGACCACAGTCACACACATGTATACATATACTGTACAGTATGTATGTTTAAATATATTCATATATATATATATAAAATTATTTATGTATATATATATTTTTTTTTAAACAAAATTAAAGTATCTTGCATATATATATATACTTTTATTTTCTTTTAAAAACTTAATAATAAATAATTTTATATATATGGATGTATTTCAACACACACAGACATATACATATTTCTTTTCCCACTGGAGTCAGTCCGCGTCAGTCGTGCTCTTTAACCAATCAGATGTGACCTCGCCATTTCAACCAATCATAACCCGCCAGAAACGCAGGCTAAATCCTGTGTACATGAAATAAACCTGCTTATGGCCACAGGCGAATATATAGAACACTTTCTTAACCCAATTAGTAGTAGACACCCCAGTTACGTAAAAGACACTTTTGATTTTATTACCAAAATTACGGCTTTGGACCTCCCCGATAATTGCTCCCTGTTCACTATCGACATCGATAGTCTTTATACAAACATCGAAACCACGGCCGGCCTGGCGGCGATTAAAGAGTGGTTTATTAGATATCCAGATAGGAAATGACCAGATGAATACATTTTGCAGTTATTGGAAATTAATTTGACCAAAAACGATTTTGAGTTCAATTCTGAGTTTTTTTTTTGCAGGTTAAAGGAACCGCAATGGGCAAAAAGTTTGCTCCCTCTTATGCCAATATTTTTATGGCCAAGTGGGAAGAAGGGGCCTTAGCCACTTGCCCTATCAAACCGCTACACTACTATCGTTTCCTGGATGACATTTGGGGAGTGTGGGGAGGCACACAGGAGGAGTTCGGGGAATTCACCAACCATCTCAATAACTTCCATACTTCAATAAAAATCAAATACATCTTACATAACTCGGAGGTTTATTTCCTAGACACTGTCACTTTTAAGGACGATAACTTTCACAATACCCACAGACTACAAACGAAAGTTTATTTCAAAGATACGGACACACATGCCCTTTTACACAAAGGCAGTTATCACCCTAAACATACCTTTAAGGGTATTAAAATGGTGTCATTTATGGATTTAGGCCATACTATATGCAGTGGTAATACCAACATGATGAAACAGCATTTTACTAATCATTAAAGTTAAATTTATCTTCTCATATCCTACTGGTGAATTCATCATTCACAGTTCACCAGATGCAAAGCGATGTATATTTCTGTTAACGATCATTTGATAAAGAAATTTTTGGTCATCTTTTGAGTTTCGTGTTTATTTCAGGCATATCACCTCCAAGGAGTCTGTAGGCACCATTATTATAACTGGCGTATTTCACCATGTAAATGGGTAAATTTAAGGAAATGTTTCCCCCTGGTGGAGGCTGTTGTGACAGCAATATAGTCATTATTCCTCTTTTTATTATTTGGATTAAATTATTGATATTAACAGCAACAAGAGTAAACTATCAATAATAAGTCATTTTGTCTAGAAACAGTGCTTTGGGCGGCATGGTGGTGCAGTGGTTAGCACTGTTGCCGCACACCTTTGGGACCTGGGTTCGGGTCTCCGCCTGGGTCACATGTGTGTGGAGTTTGCATGTTCTCCCCGTGTCATCGTGGGGTTTCCTCCGGTTTCCCCCCACAGTCCAAAGACATACTGAGACTGATTGGAGTTCCTAAATTGCCCATAGGTGTGCATGTGTGAGTGACTGGTGTGTGAGTGTGCCCTGTGATGGGCTGGCCCCCCGCCCAGGGTTGTTCCCTGCCTCATGCCCATTGCTTCCGGGATAGGCTCTGGACCCCCTGCGACCCAGTAGGGTAAGTGGGTTGGAAGATGGATGGATGGAACAGTGCTTTGGTTCCTTTTCGTATACAGGTCACCTATTGGCCATTGCTAGGAGCATAACATAAACTGAAAGATTGAATCATTTCGGTGAACACTTATGATATCACTGAAGGATTCACCACACCTTTAAAGGCAACCACCACCACCTTCTGAACCTACCCTGCAGCATTTTTGCAGAAATCTCATCTCATTTCAATCAATCATATATCTTCCAACCTTCATAACCGAACAAGGTCGGATGGTGGGGATAACCTCTGGGGACACAAGGCAGGGGCACACTTTGAAAGGCTGTCTGTGTATATGCCCTGTAATAGATAAACAGCTATACACTAAGGGCAATTCAGAGCCACTGAGTAATCTAAATGTCTTTGGACTGCAGAAGAACAATGGAATATGTAGCAAAAGCCCACATGCAATTATGGACATAGTTCTGGTAAAAGCTAGAAGCTTCTTGTCTTTGTATATGTGTATATCTTAAAAAGTACTTATAGGCATACTTGTACAAGTGGTAAATATTTTTGAAATTCATATTTTTTGTTTATTGTCCTCTTCTGGTCAGCACAACCAATAACACAATAAATGCTTTTATATGAAAATCCATTCACAGTTGCAGGGCACATTGTAGGGCACATAATTTTAATCACTAAGTTTAAAGATACAGATTCACCTAGCCATCCGTAGCCCTGGAGGTGTGAGATCACAGGGCCAATGAGCCACCACAATGTTTTTCAATTAAAAAACAGAAATATTATAAATATTTAAAACATAAAAAACAATAATTTGGAATTTAAAAAATTATTTGGTCTGCCATCCTCTCCAGGATGCCCCTGGCTTGTGCTTTGTGTTTCTTGAGAATGACTAGAGTCTCACTGGGACTTACACTTACATTCTTGCTTTTTAAATATTTAACAGAAGCTTTTGTGATGCAAACAGTACAGTGCAAAACTACATGACGTCAAGGAGTCAACTAGGCATAAGTGCAGCTATGCTGAGCTTCTGAGCAATGCTCAGGTACAAGTGTAAGAAGTCCTAAACAGCAGCTACACGTTCCCTAACAACCCAAGAATCCAATAAGACCATATAAGGATCTGACATGCACCACACTTGATAGACGGAGGATTGAAGATGGATATTGTTTGTATATTTATTTCTGCACTTCTTTCTGCTAGTAAATTTTATACAGATAGGTTAAATAATTATAAATATATCTTTAGAGATCTACAACAACCTGTACAAGTTATATGTCAATGAGGGCTGGAGATAGGCTGTGCAAGGTCATCAGTTTGAGATGTCCTTCACTTTCCTTTTTCACCGGATACTTCTGGCACAGTTAGAGGTATTTCATGGATCATTATCTTGCTGAAAAACAGACTGCCTAATCACCTGTAGTCTTTATGAAATGGCATGCCTATGTTGTCATATTTATACTACTTGAGATTGCCATGGATTTAGCATAGATCAGCAACTCTGACACCAGCAGAGCAATGTCAGATCATGACATTGTCTCCTCCATGCTTGACATTAGCAAAGACAAATGCTAAATGCATGAATTCACTCTTTCTGCCTCTTAGAAATATATGGCAGGACTAAAATGCATTTAAAATATTGATTTATTAGTCTTTGACTCCCACTTCTATTCACAAACAAATGTATACAGGCTTATGGTTTCAAGCAAGTGTACTCAAACTTTTGACATATTCAGTATTTCCAGAATTTTGCATTTACAACCAGTAATGTATATCTATCTGGTGATGCATATATGGAGAGGATTACTGGGAAAAATGAAGCTGGGTGACAAAATTCATTATCCAATTCGTGTCAGTTGTTACATGAATCCTTTCCCCCTTTTCTGAAAGCTAAAAGCCTGAAATCCAGTGCTGGTCCCAGTTTGACCATTTCAACCTTTTAAGGCAGAGTAGAATATCTTACAGCCTATTGTGCTGCCCTTTCATGCATGAGAAGCTTGATAAAAGTAGCTTTTATCCCCCCACTCGCACTACATGAGGACCTGTAAGCCAGCCCAGTGAATGTAACTCGTATCCATGGTGCCGAAACAATGCAGATTCCAGGGAGGCTCCATGGCCGTCCTCAAGCATATTGCTTCCTGCATGCCCACTCACAGATAAAGCTGCCATCTGGGAGCTGCAGGCTCGCCCCCTTCCTCATCTTAAGTACCACCTGTGCCTTTCCATATCCTGGGGATAGCTGTAGGAAGCCGACCACAGCCCACCACCCAGGAGCAGGTGGGCTATGTCACCTCGGAGAGAGTGGTGTTCAAATGAATTGGCCTGTCAGCTGCAAGACACTGAAAGAGGTTATATAAACTTGACATTGCAATAGTTGAACATCCCTTTGCTCCAGAACTGAGGCAGCTCCAGCTGGAGTCCCACAACTCCATATACATTGTGGTTGGCTGGATGCCTTCCTTGACATGGAGGTGATCCCCAAGCCCAAATTACCCCCAATCACTATTGCCCTACATTTATCTATTTATCTACCCTACCCTCACTTCCAACCTCAATCCTGGCCACGTCCTTCATACACCATTCTTAAATGTTTCAAAAGTAACTAAAATGTTTTTCATGCGCACTTACACATCTAACAAGCACCGCCTTACTGCAGTCCCTGCTCAGCTAGCTCTATTAACATGAATGATAGAATAAAGAGTAACCTCAAATCCCCACTGTTATGCAGCCACAGGCAATGATCGATGTTTTGCTGAAGTGTCCCTGAAGGGTCGCTGAAGTGCCTAACATCTGCTAACGCTGAGGGTATACAGTGCAAATTCAAGTCTTTTTGATTAAAATTTAGCTGTTTTTAAATTAAAATCATTTTTTTGTATGTGCATTACTTTTGCAACACAAACCTCAGTTTCACTTTTGTGAAGCACTTAAAAGGAAAAGGGATGGAAGGTAATGGCACTGTCTCCCTCAAATAGCTCATGCTTTGTAAACCATAAGAAGGAAACAGGAACATATCTGAAAGGGAATCCAGCATCCCACAACTGTCTGACACATCCTTCTTGTGGTAATATAATAAAATTTGCAATGATTTAGCTTGTAAGACAGGCTTTAAAACAGCAAGCCTTTTATCATAATATAATAAAGCAGACAGGGACAAGCAGTGCAGAAAGTAAGTTAATTGCCCATTCAACTCTCAAACATATTCAGCTCTCATTTTTCTAAAGCTAAGCATGTAATATCAAAGGAATTTAATATGAAAAAACTAGGGGTGACATTTTTTATTGCCTCTCACTATTGCCTCACTGCAATTATTTTATATACTTGCCTCAAGACAAGTGCATTATATAGAAAATTAGTTACATTTTCAGTTAAGTCATGTTTTGGGTAATTTAAGCACAATGTTCAGCCAGATGGGGATATAATACAGTTTATATCAGGAAATGTAGAGAAAGCTCAAGACTTTCAACTGCAGGGTATTATAGGAATGTACAAAGTTACTAAAATAAAATTGATTAACCGCTACATTATATGCTAAACAAGTTCCTTATAAAGATGTCTAATAGTGACTATTAGATAAAGATGTCTAATAGTGGCAATCCATTTATTGTACTACTAATATCCAAGTTTAACTAAATTCAGCTACTCAAAAGCACAAACACTTCTAAAATCTGAGAGAATAATCTGATATCTACTGAAAAGTAGAAATATATGTCAAGCTTAGAAGTATAACCATTTATTCCATAGTATAAAGTCATTCAAAATATGTGACTGTTTCCTTATTTCTGTGCTAACATAAAATCATACTGTACTCCATGGCACGAGTTTTAATGACAACAAAAGTCCACCTGAGGGCAGCAAAAAGCCTTGATTTTTTTTTACTGGGTAGTATTTTTTCAGGAACAGAGCATGGGATTTTGTGTAGGTAAATTTAAGGATGAGCAATCACAACTTGAAGAAGACATCTAAAGCTTCAACCAGCCTGGTGTAAGCTTTAAAGTATCCTTCATAACAAAATAAATTTGTGACACAACCAAGTAATTTATAAATATTTCTTAAAGTTTCAAAAAATATATTATTTTGAGAAAATATTGAAGTTTTCATACCACATCTGCTCCCTTTTACCATAAAAGTTTATTAATTTTCATCATTATATAAACTGAAACTCTGATGCAATATGTGTTTTCTTGTGGAAAAAAAGGAAAAGTTAATCTTGGTTTATACAGTATATGTCAGAAATAAATATGTTCTATATATTTTTGCTTCTCTTTCAAATCACCCTTAGATAATGTAATGATTACACACACAGAATATAGAAATACTTCACAACGTCTTTTTTTTCTTCACACTTCAGCTTTAACATACCACATTTTTAAGGGCATGAATTACTTGAGACATGAGATGGGCAGAACATGGATTTAAAAAATAAACAGGTGGATGTGATGACAAGGAGCTAGTGGTAAGTCAACACTATAACACTTATAAATTCAAAATAAAACTTATATCCACATTGAATTACATAAAGTATGAAATGACTTGTTTTCAAAATAGACCATCACCTAAACCCCCTGAATTGGTTTGTCTGAAAATTCATTCTGTTCTTATTTTGTTACTGTCATTTTGTAGTCAAATGTTCTATCAGTTTAAAATATTCTATGAGTTTAAAACTAACTGTTGCTAAGACAGCATATCCTCCCATGGGGCAGGCGGCAGTTATTAGATTTGAATTTATTTACAGCTCAGTTTAATGTCAGACTTGATCCCCTTCAAATAACTGTCACATATTAACAAATGGTGACCTTACAAAATTCTTTTGGTTAGACAAAAATGTCATTTTCAAAGATCCGTATGATTTTTTTTAACAATACATTATGTTGCCAAAAGTTTTGGGACAGCTGCCTTTACACACACATGAACTTAAATGACATTACATTGTTAATATGCAGGCTTTAATATGGAGTTGGCCCACCCTTTTTTGTGAGCATTTGTGAGGTCAGGCACGGATATTGGACAAGAAGGTGTTCTGTGAGGTTGAGGTCAGTGCTCTGAGAAGGCCAGTCAAGTTCCTCCACACCAGAATCGCTCATCCATGTTCTTATGGATGTTGCTTTGTGCACTGGTGTGCAGTTATGTTAGAACAGGAAGGGGCCATCCCCAAGCTGTTCCCACAAAGTTGAGAGCAAGAAATTGTCCAAAATGGCTTCAAATGCTACAGCATTAAGAGTTCCTTTCACTGCAACTAAGAGGCCAAGCCCAACCCTGAAGAACCCCAGACCATAATCCCCCTTCCACCAAACTCAGGACCATAATCCCTCCTCTACCAAACTTTACACTTGACACAATGCAGTCAGGCAAGTACCCGTTCTCCTTGCAACTGTGAAATCCAGACTCGTCCATCGGATTGCCAGACAGAGAAGCGTAATTCGTCACTCCAGAGAACACGTCTGCTCTGCACTAGACTCCAGTGGCAGCGTGCTTTACACCACTGGACTCTACATTTTGCATTGCACTTGGTGAAGTAAGCCTTGGATTCAGTTGCTCGGCCATGAAAACCCATTCCATGAAGTACTCTATGCACTGTTCTTGAGCTAATCTGAAGGCCATATGAAGTTTGGAAGTCTGTAGCTATTGATTCTGCAGACAGTTAGCGACTTCTTCACACTGTGTGCCTCAGCATGCATTTTCCCCACTGTGTGACTTTACGTGGCATACCACTTCGTGGCTGAGTTGCTGTTGTTCCCAATTGCTTCCACTTTGTTATAATACCACCAACAGTTGACTGTGGAATATTTAGTAGGGAGAAAATTTCATGAATGGACTTATTGCACAGGTGGCATCCTATCACGGTACCACGCTTGAATTCACTGAGCTCCTGAGAGCGACCCATTCTTTCGCGAATGTTTGTAGAAGCAGTCTGCTTGATTTTATACACCTGTAGCTATGGAAGTGACTGGAACACCTGAATTCAATGATTTGGAAGGATGTCCCAATACTTTTGGCAATATAGTGTACATACCATATGCAGACTAGATAAAACCCCTTGAAATCAAAAAAGATACACCCTAAAAGGATTAATAGAGTAAACCATTAAATAAACAATTTAACACCAAATTCTAAAAATTCTAAATTAACAAAATAACAGTGAATGGGTTTCAGTTTTTACACTTTCAAATTCAGTTCCTTACCAACCCTGAAAAATACAGTATAAGGACAGCTAATATTTCCAGCTGGCTCTCAGTATATGTTAGACTAGGTAGCAGAGCATTTAAAATGATGTGGATATCCAGAGCTACAAGGGATTAATTGCTCACAAGATATGTCAGCATTTCACCTCTGTGAGACTCTGTTTACAGTTCCTCTGTAATGAACTGTGCAGCATGCAAACTATGTGATATGATATAGTTCCCATTCTTCTTTTTTTTCAATAAGTATTCCTTCATTACCCTTAATCAAAAAGGAAATTAGCCCTGTTTTTCAGCTGTTTGTTACAAATTGTGGGAATGGAGTGTTGGTCAACTATCAGAAAGGGGGGGTGTAGAATGGAGGGGAGGGGGAAGTTTGAGGATCCGGTTTACTTCCAAAAAGGAAAACACTAATGGCCACTGACAGAACTTGGATCAGGTGTGAAACTGACCATCATTCTCTTGCTGCAATAGACAGGGCCACCACAGACTGCATGAAAACTTTTTGAACCTGCTTTATTAAAAGTTTTGTAAGTTCCAGTTCTTATACAACAATACTGATACACCTATAATACAACCTGATACATTATTAACATTGTCATAACCCTATACAGGATCCATACACACTATATAAACAGTTGTTGTACAATTGTGCTTCTTAAAAAACTGACCTCTGATAGCCCAGCTGGTTTGTCAACTAAAGTTTATGGTTCACATATACTAGGCAATTTTATTTTAAGTGCTGTATTGCAAGCTTTTGTAAACTCGTAAACTGAATGGAAGGTTAGTTCCATTCAAACGTTTCTTTTTTATCATTATATGTCAGACATTATTTTTCTCATTATATTAAGATAACAAAAGTTATCTTGTATTTTTACATTTGTTTAATTAGCTTACATTGTACTTATCTATTGACTAGTCCTATTATTGTTGTTTCTCTTGTTATATTATTACAATCTTAACCCCATAAGAGGGCAAACAGCTTGTTATTTATCTTTATAAAGAATTTTCATATGGAGAAAAATATGATGTGATCTTGAGACAACAGTACGGAAGAAAATAAATGTCCTCTTTGGATTTACACAGAATACAACTGTAACTTTTTGTTGATGTGGACTGTGAGAGCAATTAGTGTAAAGTATAACATGTCTAGCTAAAAATAAACTTAAAGACTGCAGACATGTATGGCTAGGTTTTTTTTAAATACATTTCTTGCTGTATTTAAAATTGAGGCTGACAAGAGCTTGAAAAAGAATTATAGAATCATTAAACCACTACAGAATGATAAAAGGAAACAAAAAACAAAAGAAAAAGTCCACTGACAATTTGCTTGTAATGTTTCCCATGACGGGGGAGCTTAGATCTGCTCAAATTGCACCATAAATAATTCATGATCACCGGAAGTGATGAATTGAAATGCAAGGGCTACATGAGCATGTTTATATGTTGTGATTGGAAATAATCCTAAAAAAGCAAAAAATAACAGTAATGGAGCATACTGCACAACCAATTATTTCCTATGAGATTTTTTATATTTAATAAAAGTTTTATTTTTATATTTTAGGTAGGATTCAAAACATTTTAGTGGCTATATAAGCTAGCTTATATGAATCTCTCCCTTAAACAAAGTTAGGTAATGTTTATACTGAGGACAAGATCAAACATGTACATTGTATTCAGAATTATTAGGCAACTGTATTTTGCTTGTATCTTCTCTTCTGACGAATAACTTCAGTTCAAATTAATCTCTGATTAAGAGTGGTCTGTTTAAGAATAGAGTGTGCTTAAAATTTGGCCTGAGTACTTTCTGTGCAGAATAATTAAGCTAATTATTGCTATTAAAATGGGCCTAAAAATAACCATACAGGGAGCTGACAGCCAAAGAAGATGAAAGAACATGTAGAGAGAAGATACAAATAAGCTGTCAAAGATTTTTGTCAAAGGGGAGACTCCCAGAAATCTTCAGCACCAAATGCCACCATTTTTCAGTGCTGCAATCGGAACGGAGTTGTCAGAAGTACTAGGTGCAGTGTGCGCTGTGACACTGCTAAGGTCGCAAAGGTTTAAACACAACCTCCACTCAGTAAGGCACACAAGCTAAAACATCAAGAATGGGTATGAACACTTCTCACTTTGTGGACAGCTGAGATAAGAGTGTTTCTTGGTGGAGCAGATCAATGGGCATGTGGATGGACACCTTCTTCAAGCACTGACGAAGTGGTGGACGAGTGCTGGTGTGGGCTGCAGTTATCAGTGATAAACTTGTAAGACCACCTTTTCAAGTTGCAGACAGTGTAAAAATTTACCCTAAGATCTATTGCCAATTATCAGAAGATACCTTCTTCAAACACTGGTGCAAGGATAAGTCAGCAGCTTACACAAAGGTTATGATATTCATGCAGGACAATGTTCCTTCCCATGCATCAACATATTACATATAGAACGAAAAAGTCAAGAAAAGCTTGAAAGGTGATTGAATGAATAACAAGTCTCAATGGACACTCATTGAGAAGAAAGATGGCTATACTGAACTTGGTAAAGTGGACCGTATAGAACAGCTGTTATTTTGTTGTTCTTTAAATAGCCTGAACAACTAAAACAGTTTATTGTTATTATTTCTTTTGACGGTGAAGAGAGAAAAATCTTAGTTTCCTGATTGCCTAATAATTGTGCTCACTGATTATCAGTTCTTTTATTTTTGTTTGTGACAAACTAATGTGACATTTTCTCTTTAAATAAATTTACTTGGAGCAATAGAAAACTTCTAAAGTAACTTTTTCAAGTCTGCCTAAGCTTTGTTAAAAATTATTTGTATGAATAGTACTTGCCTAATAATTCTACACCCATTTATATTGCGGATATTGAGGATGTGCTTCTGTATGTAGCACAATGGAGCGTCACTACATGAATCAGCTGATGTTGTACAGTACTCTGTTGTATGAGATGGTTTCTGAGCCAACTGATCAACAGTGGTTACAGACTGATGGTCAGCATAAGTGGCTTTGGGAAGCCCACCTGGCCTCCATTGCTGACAGCACTGAAATCGAAAGGAAAAGAGAAAATATAAACAAAACATATGATATTTATTTAATATTTATTACATGCATTTGTAATAACTAGGTTTAAATTTGATGGGCTTAGTTGAGTTTAAGTTGTGATTTAATAGGTATTTAGTTTAGCTGGTGCACGAAGTGCAAAAACATGGAATGCTGACAAAGGGTCATTAAAAAGAACGTTATGTTCTGCAGTAATCACTTGAGTAAGTCTTGAGACTTTTCACATCAAATCACTGCAGAAAATTCTTTCTGGAAAGATCCTGTCCCTCACATTGAGATCCTTTGAAGAACAGGCTGACCCACCATCGAGAATATGCTTCTCTCACGCCAACTGAGCTGGGTTGGTCATGTGGTTTGCATGTCGGGCACACGTCTTTCCAGAATCCTGCTCCACGGCGAACTCTGGAATGTCCAAAGAAACACTACAAGGACCATATCAAAGCAGCTCTCACCGCTTTTAACATCAGACTGATGTTCCGACCTGGGTCGGCAGGTGCTGCCAACAGATCATTCTGGCGGAGAACAATTCTGTCACTTTCTTTGAGACTCAGCGGACTCAATGAATGCAGGAAAGAAAAAAGAGACAATATCAACAGCAACATCACCACCAAAAACCAGGTGATGAATACTTTTGCGGTGTCTGTCATCGGATCTGCCGTTCTCATGCAGGGGTTCTGATGCATCAGAGGAGCCACCAGAGAAGAGAGCAGGGGATGCCAACGTTGGATTACCAACAGGCTGTTTTAAGATAACTGAGAATGTTATTAAAGATAAATTCTAAGGTCATGTGACAGTCATCCATTCATCAGAAATCTTTACTATGTATTACAACTGAAGTACAAATTTCACAGTTTTTTGAAGACTTCATCTTAGTCTGGGTGAGTATGTTACTTATACAGACTTTTAGTTTAATATGCAATATATACAACACTGTATTTCCATTTATTATACTTACGAAAACCTGTTACACAACTATTTCAGTGTATCAGTCCAGTATTCATGTATCTGATGTTATTAAAAGCACTCATGGTTGAAATGGACCACACAGACGACAGAGACACTCTAACATGGCACTTCCAATCCAGTGTAAAAGTATATTATTTATCAGACCAAACAGATGCTATTTCAGCTTTACTGCTGCTGTACCACCCACAGATTAATGGAAAAAAAAAAACTTAATCATCAGCCATAAAAATCCTACATGAAGTCTCACATACGTATTTTCTCAGTCAGTTATCATTAATCATTGTCTAATTATAGAATTCCAAGCTTTAATTTCCCATTTGATGGATGTCAGTTGGGGAAATTAAATAAATGAACAAATAAGCACAATGCAATCCTATTGTTTTTCTACTAGGAGACTAACAGTCACAATTGCAGTCTTAGATATGAGGATTCATTATGGAAGAGTATAGTGGTTTGACTAGGATATTATTAATGATATTTCATGCTCAGACATGGTCCTGTAGTTTTACGTTTGTTAATTCTTATACCGGTGATTTATTATTATTATTATTATTACTGTTGTTGTGTAACAAAGCAAGATTTTTTGTACAATACTATTAAGGAATATTAAGAACAATAAACACGTGAAATAATATTCCAAAGGAAATAAGTTAAAAATTAAGTTTAAAAATGTATGACTTCTGTAATGCATTTTGCTGCCTGAAGGCTTCTCCGTGGGAGCTGACACTAAACTCTAAGGAGTCTCCATAAATGCTGCATGCTGATAGACATGGCCTAGTAGACAGGGAACTGAGACAAGACTGTATCATAATGGTTAACACCCCATCTCTATAGCAATGATGCAAATATGTATTTAACCTCAGGAAACCACACCTCAGATAAAAAAGAACAATATCCTGTTAGAAAGGAGGATTTGTACTGCTTCCATGTCTATATCATCTTCAACTTTTGAAGTCTGATATATTATATACAAACTCTTCCCTATGGCAGGGAATAGTCTGGGCCAAATAATAACAAAGCATTAAGTAGAACAATCAGCCATGGGATGTATTCCATGAAAATAGCTAAACATAGCCAGACATTCACAAAAAAAGTCAAACTAGCGCCATCTCTATTAAAATTATTTGATCTCCATAAAATACTTTCAATCGCATCCATTTTTACTAATAAACTTTCAAAGTTGACTGTGAATAAACAATATAAAAACATCTTCCTGTTCGTATAATTGAATTTTTTTTTTTCAATTTCAGTCATTGCATTTCATGTTTGACCTTTGTAATATGGGTACGCTTTTATTTTGATTATTTTGGAATTAATTGGAACTCTGAGACGTGCTTTTTATAGGCTTGATTATATTTATTACATAACGTAAGTAGTGAGCGCTGAATTATGTCCAACAGAACGATCTTTTGGGAATCTGTTCCCATACGTCGGATGTTCTTTGAGACAATGCTTGACTAAGCTAGACAGTTAACCTGTGGCCCGTACTATGAAGCAGGGTTACTGGCTTATTGGGGTAACTTGTAGGATTTAAGGTATCACAGTTTAAATGGACTTCATATTCATTCACTTACATTTTGGTCAGACTGTCGGGGTCAGCTCCTGTTGTCCTGATCTGTGTCCCTTCCCTGTTTGGCCAGCAGGTGTTGTTGGTCATCCCGTCCCTCATGTTGTCAGTCTTTGTGTTTTCCTTTGTTCCCCGCAGCCTCATGGCTCAACACATTGAGCATCTGGTTGTCTTTGACCTCTTCTGTCCTGTGTTTGAATCCCATCTCCTCTATTCTTGTATTTTGCTCCCTAGTGTTTCATTTGAGTTTGATGATTTTGTATTTTTGGTTTTCCTCTTTGTGCCCCTGTGTTTTTACCTGTCAGTAATTCCGCAGTGTTAGATTCTGTTTCCATTTCTTGCTTAGTTCTTAGTTTCCCTGTTTTAGTTCCCTGAGTTAAGTAGTTTCACCTGTGACCTGTTTTCCCAGTCTTTGTTAATTAGTCTCACCTGTCCTGTGTTAGTCTTGTTACCCAGTTTTAGTTTCAGTATTTAAGTCCCTGCTTCTGTTCTGTTCCCCAGTGGTTTGTTGATTGTGATGTTTGATTTTCTCAGTGTTAGATGTGTATTTTGTTTTTATGTTATTTAATCTATGTGTACCCCCTTTAGTTTTTGACCCCTCGTGGTCCTTTTGATTTTGTTGTGTTCATAGTGTTTTCTGTTCTGTTAAACCCCTTTTAAGTAAGCCACAAGTGGGTCATCCAAATTTCTGCCTGCACCATGCCACGTTCTCGTGCCCGAACCACCTGGATCCTTGACACCAGACTACCTTAAATCAGACAAGTTACCCCGATAAACCAGTAACCCCGCTTCATAGTACAGGCCCCTGGTCCAGAGCAGACTTGTTCACTCGTGTAAGTTAAAATGGTAACTTAGCAGGAATTCCTTTAAGACACGTTGGTGGAACGGAACTCCCACTTAAATAAGACAGACTTGTCGAAATAAGTCAGACTTTCCCTTAATCCTGCTTCATGGAATACCTCCATGGTAATAAATTTCTGCTGAATAATAATGATAATAATAAAAGTTTTTCTCAAATCCTTATACGTTTTTCCCAAGTCATCAGTGTATGTTGTCAATTCTAAAAATTCAAAACAGTGTCATGTCAAGCCTCACCCTGCTCGTTTCCTCCCTGCGTTTCCCTTCGGTGTGGCTGCTAATCAGCTGTGCCTGAAGCTTGTTAGTCGTACATCTCGTTCCTGCCCTCTTGTTAACCAGCCACAGCTACCTTGTGTTTACACCTTTGTTAGTCATGTATATTAGCGTCTCTTAGACCTGTGCTTCTTGTTCAGTCATTGTTCTATGTCTGCATGAGTTGCTTTGTCTGTTCTCCCAATAAACCCCCTTGCACTTCCTCCCAGCCTGGATTTGGGTAATCCTTCTCCCACTGTATCGTGACAATTAGACACAGTGAACATTTATTAACACCAAAATCACATGAAAGTTCCATGTCAAGCTAACTATAATAAAATGGCCTTAACTGCTATGAGACTCTCTCAAAAAACTAAACTAACTAAAATTGACCTAGTCTTGCAATTGAAGACACACTGCAAATCTGTCTGTAAGCCAGTCAACATACACTACAACACAGAATAGGAGTGGGTGGCATAGTTTGATTTTTGCAATTCTTCACTATTGCCAAGATTCATTCTGCAATACTCAAGCACGTTCTGAAAACTCTTCACATAGTCTACAAATACTGGCATGCAGCATGGCCAAATGGTTAATCTCACTTCCAAAATATTCTGCAGCCACCAAAACAGTTAATGCAAGTCTCAAAATAGACTCATACCAAGGGTACCACTTAATTTATTCGGGAAGAAAACTATATAACACACAAAAGAATGGCTTACAAAATGCTAACAAACAGTGTCACGTAAAATATAATAATATAATATAATATAATATAATGATAAAATATAACAAGCAATGCGGGACTTGTCTAGCTGAGAAGTGCATGCTGCTTGGATAGATCTTTTATTCCCTGACTAGATTGGCAGTCTGCAAAAGATCAGAGGGTTGTTATCTGTATAAACGATGAAGTGAGCTCCCAAGAGAACGTGTCTTTGACTGACCACTTCAAAGCTAGAAATTCAAGCTTCCTAGAAGTATAATTATAACTATAGTTAGCTATGTTTTACTCTGCTGGATACAACCCTCAGCCAGCAAACAAAACAGACCTCTTTATTCCCTCGTGATCCTGAGACAGCACGGCATCAATTTCAGGAACAAAAAGCTTGGAAAGGTTTGCATAGCCTTGCACAGGAGTGCTAACTTGCTCTTCAACCCTTTTCAACTATTGAAATGCTGCTTTTCAAGACTTATATTACAATGTTCCTCTGCAGAACTTACCACGAGCGTCTTTTGACTGCTCTGTAACTTCAAGCAAATGCAGCACACTGGCTAAAACCCTTAACAAATATGCGATAATAAGATGCAAACCTTATGAGAGCAACTCTGTTTTTGGATGCTTCCACTCTGCCACTACTCTGACCTTGTCAGGGTCAGTGGTCACCCCCGTAACAAAAATTATATGGCCAAAATACCTAACCCCCAGTTTCAACGTAAGATTATGCTATTGCAGTCTCCTCAGTACTAACTGCTGGTTCTGCAAATGAGTCTGAAAGCCAGAAGAAAGTATTACAATATTATTAAGGTACTGCAACAAAGATTGGAGCTGCTCAAATATGCTCTATCAAATGCTGAAATGTACTGGGGCCATTACATGGCCTGAAAGGCATCATATTTAACTCAGACAGTCCAACGGGAGTGCAGAATGCAATCTTCACATAATGTTTTTCAGATACTGGAATCAGATTATAGTCACTGGCTAAATCTACGGTTGAAAACAAAGTAGATCCAGCTAAGGCATCAAGGAAATCATCTATTGGTGGAAGAGGGAATGCATCCTTCATTGTCTGAGAATTTGGTTGTTTATGTTAATTGTTTAATTGACACACAACCATATTGAGCCATCCTTCTGTTGGACCACCACAATAAAGGAGGAGTAAGGACTGCATCTAGCTAGTACCACAGCCTTACCTAAAAGCTCATTATTATGGGCATTCACCAGCTGATATTAAGAAGGGGGAAAATGTCAATTACTCTGCTGAACTGGGGTCTCATCGACTACAGGAATCTTATGTTGGGTGAGGTCTGTACACCCTATGTCCCCGTCACTCAGTCTAAACACTGTACCAAACTTTAAACGGAGCATCTTCCCGTCCTACTCTTGTACCAAATTAATAAAAAGGAAAGGCCAAGAATAATTTGAAAGGTCAAGAGAACTTCTCTGCACATGCAAAGATTATACCTGAAGCACACATCCCACATCATTGGACTCCTCAAAAGTATTGGTACTGTGCTGCTGTAGCAACTCCACAATGAATAGCTCAACATATAGATTATGCTGTAGAATCCAAATATCTTGAGTCTCCACATTCACAATGATCACCAAAGCTTTCCCCTGGTTCCACAGATAGCCATAAACACTAAAACGCTTGGGAGCAGCGGGTGGCTCAGTGGGCTAAGCCTCTGTGATTGAAGGTCACCGGTTTGAGCCTGGCCTCGGTACATCTGCGGGTCCTTGAACAAGGCCCTTAACCCCCAGCTCCCTGGGGGCTGCTATGAGTGGCTGCCTTTCGCAGCCATTTTCCTCTCACCTACAGAGAGCAAGTTGGGGGAGGCATAAGGAGAATTTCCCTATGGGGATCAATAAAGTATCAATTTCTTCTTCTTCTTCTTCTTCTTCTTCTTCTTATTATTATTACAAGGCCATGTGGCAGCCTGGTGTTAATGTGCTCAAACAAAGCAATCTACAAGATGTGACCAAATACAACAGGGACCATCTTAATGGACCCAGGTGGATCTCGCACAGCAACCCGTCCCTCAGCCTTAACCTTGTCTAAATATCACAGTAGGTGACAAACCCTCCAGCTTGTAATATCCATCCAGGGCGTCCCTCCTGTCGACATCAACATTTTGAACAGGGCAAAAACAGCAAAGCGCCGAGCCATGCAGATGAAAAAATTCTTCATAACACCAATTAATCACACTGATTCTAATTCACAGCACCAAATTTCTTACTAGTTACAAAACAACTACCAACAGTCCTATACTGGGAAGCATGCTACACAACATCTTACTGTAAAAACAAACTCTCTGAGACATTCATCATCATACTGTAGTCTTAGCATCGAGAACGCAAGGAAAATTTTCAGTCTTCATCTCTACATCTACTAAAGGACATGTCCCCGCTAGTTTTATTAAATAGCTAGGAGGTAAGTATTAAATAGCTATGGTTTCTACTCAGCCCTCACATCTGTTTCCTATTGAATTGCATTTTCTTGTCACATTTGCATATGCTAATTTTCTATTCTTAATGTGATAATAGATATCATGAAAGTCTGATATTCAATACTTGATTCTAAGAAATAAAAATGTAGTGTGCTAAGACCTGGCTTGATTCACATACAGGCGTTTCATACAGGTTATGGAGATTCAGATATTTTTACAACACATATAAGAAAAACATTTTTACTTATTTATTAAACTGATTTTTTGAATTATTACCACATTTCAATAATTGCCTGCGTAATGCTTGATATCTAGTGTTTTTTCATTCACTGAAATATTTAAATACTGGAAAATACAAAAGATGGAAAATTCTGTTCTAATTGCACATGGCTTCATGTCACTGGTATGTCAACTTCTGTTCCTTTCCTGCCCTCTTTTAATTCACAGGCCTTGTCCCAGATTTCAACATGCCTTAGAGAGATTTCTCTACCTGGTTGTCACAAAATCACTAAGATTATCTCCATGCAGACACTTAATCCTTTTCCAGCTTGTAGGAACAGTAATACTGGGTGTGTAGAATCTCCCTCCACAGCATTTAAAGACTTCATACATACTTACTACACATTCAAATCATGGTTGTATTTTGTTTTGCATTTGTGGATATTTGGATGTATTTTTGATTGCTGTCTGCTGAAGGTTGTTGTTTTTTGGCAGTTTTTCCAGCCATATTTTTTAGATAATTTAAAACAGCAGTGGCCATAAAGCTTTCAAAGTTCACTGACACATGTATGTCATTCGTTATCGGTGTCATTACTCTTTCAGTGTGGCTTTTTAAGAAATATGTTTAAAATAAATTCACTCCTGGAGCAGCTTGCTTGAGATTGATATGATGATACACGATAATATGGTTGCAGAAAATTTTGGGAAAATCCTACTGTTGATGTTTCCATCAAGTGACTTGGTCTGTTCAGAACACAAAAAAAAACTCAATGGTTGAATTGCCTTACTGTATATATTAAATACCTTATTTTCTCGCCATATTTTCTTCTTACTGAAAAGCACTTTTTGTCTTATTTTCCCTTCATACAGGCCAGAATAGCATCGCGTACAGTTATGTTATTTCACTATAATTTTTCTTTAAAATTACACAAAATTAATGTTAGCCTGCCCACAGTCTGTTTTTGTGCATGTCTGTCTGCCTGTCCCTGTGTAAGTCTGTGTATGGGCACTATTGTGTGAAAGAGCTATTACATTCATATAAGCAAAACTTATCTAAATTAAATGATTATTGAATGAAATCAGTAATTGGCCTTCAGCTGCAATGACAATCTTCCCACTAATAAAGTCTTAGATACCTCTCTTTTGTCAATACTGTATATTGACTGTAGACTATTATTACAATGAAATGATTTTACCTGCAAGAAACAAACATTGATGAACTGATAAGGCAAGGGAACTGAAGTTTAATATTTAATTTGACTGTCACCAAAATGTTTTGCATTCCATTTCTTTTATTTTCTCTTATTTCTACTTTCACTAATTATCTGATCATAAGTGCATTTTAGCTGTATTCATCACACCTGTGGACTTAGTTAATAATGCATTATTATGTGAATTCAGTATCAGTCTCCCAGGACCACTGCGTACAACAATGGTAATACCCTTGGTTTCCAAGCAACAGTCAAATGGTTATACTGAGTAAAATAAACTATCGTAAGTGTCACGTCTTCTGTATGATTGGGTAGAGGGGAAGCAGATCCAGGAGACAGAAATCCAAAGGATGGGGTTTATTCACAGACTGGGTAACTACACAGGACAAACGTCAATGACAGATCTGGGGAAACAGACTTGAACACGGACTGAAATACACAAGACAGGCCAAAGTAACAGGAAACAGACGATCACAATCGGGGTAGTACACGTGGGTAATGAAGGGGCGTGGCACACACGAGGACTGGACGTGCAGGTCATGACAAGAAGTGTATAAAATGTTTTTTTTTTGTTTGTTTGTGGTTATACAATGTTCTGTCCTTAGTTGAATCATCAGTACATATATTCCCTCTAATACTTCATCTGGTTAATTTATTAGTTCAACAAAATATACACTTACATCCTTTTAAATTAACCATTTATTCATGGTAGTATCACTCATCACGTTAGTTTAGGGATTATCATAGGAAGCAGATATTTTCATCACATTATAAAAAAGCATCATTCTCAGGAACAAGAAGGCTCTACATTGTCCTACCTCCATAACACTTGTTGCTATATATACCTCGGAGTTGCTCATTTATTGTTAAAGATGTGATAGTTAATGTTTGGTCATGCATAGCGCAGTAGCAGTATTTTAGTATTGATTAGCAATGATTCTTTCAATGACTGTTTCTTTTCAGTGTAAACTAATGTAAAGTAACAATTGAGCTTCTAAAATAAAAAATAACCTCAATATGTAAATCTTGATGTAAAAAACAACATAAACAATGTGACAAATGTGTAAAAATATGAATGTATTCATTTGCCAGATATTTGCATGTTTTAATATGTGGAATTAATCCCAGTAGGAATCTAGAAGAGTTGGCATTGTATAGAGGGAATACTATAATTCCACTCTGCTGGGGGTTTGAATCCCCCCACTGTGGTGTATATTCATTTTTTATGTTAGAACATAAGATCATAAGAAATTTACAACCGAGAGGAGGCCATTCGGCCCATCAAGGTCTTTGGGGAGAACTTAACTAATAGCTCAGGGTTGTTAAAATGTTGTCTAGCTCTGATTTAAAGGAACCCAGGGTTTTCGCTTCCGCTACACTAGCAGGAAGACTATTCCATTCTCTAACTACACGCTGTGTAAAGAAATGCTTCCTCAAATTTGCTTTAAAATGTTCTCCCGGTAATTTCCACTTATGGCCATGAGTTCTAGTATTTAAACTAATATTGAAATAGCCATTTGGCTGAACAGCATCCAGACCTGTCAGAATCTTATATACCTAGATCATGTCCCGCCTTAGTCTCCTTTGGTTGAGGCTAATGCTGCATGGGTTTCCTTCATGTGGCAGCCAATAGTGTAATAACTACCGTTAATGTAATAACTGGCAATAACACAGTAATTGTTCCATTCCTAATGTAATATAAGCCGATAATGTATTTTCTGAATCAATAACGCAATAACTCTTTGCCCATAATGTAATAAGTTATTACTGTACATTATTTCTTGGTTATGACATTATTGATTTTTATTACACTAAGAATGGGAAAAAATACATTACTGACAGTTGTTACATTAACAGTATGTTTCTAAATTGCATAGGAAAACATGTAATACCCAATTAGAAATCCCATTTAAATAAATATAAGTAGCTGCTTTGTTCATTAAAAATCTTTGTTTAAGACTATAACAGTAGTAAATTAAATTACTGCAACAATAGTGTGTTATATTGCACACCTGTTCTGTTCTGCTTTTTAAAAAAAACCACAAAAATTTCAGCACTTGAATTACTATTCTCACCCCAGGAATCGGCATGTCTGCATTGAAAACCCTGAGATGACACTCCCGGTACTGTTTTATCAGGCAATGTCAACAAGGATTATGGATTTTTGACCATTTCTCCTAGGAGAATGTCTCCAGTCCCACCAGTTTTTTTCTTAGTCCACAGCAGGGATTTTTGTCATGATGGATTCTCTATTTTTAATCCATGTTGAGTCTTCTAGCAGAGGTGCTAGGTTGGTTCTCTTGAAATGTTCTGATAAACTTTTAAACTTATTATGCCTGCATTTCCTATAAGGCTACTGGTGATAGGAAATGCAAAAAAGTAAAAAAAAAAATAAAAAATGTCATTCTCTATGTATTATAGTGGCCATGATGTTTACTAAAGTCCTCTTTATCATTAATATGCAGCTTGACAAACCCATACTCCTTCAATGTAAAGCTTGAAAGGATTCCGCTTTGCAACTCTGCCTAACACTATTCAAAGTGTACTTTCAATGGATATTTTTGAGATCTTTGCATACTGGAGAATATTACATATGCCTGTTTTCAAAGATAACATTGTCTTGCATTCTCTTTCTGACAAGGTAGCAACTGTCCTCAAAAATCTGAATTTTTTAAATGTTTAACGATAAAATTGGTGAAATTATTTTTAGTCACCAGTGTTATGTATATTTATAGCCATCAAGGTATCTGTTTTTTCCCATATTGGTGAGTGTTACTGGGTATTGTAGCTTTTCTGTTACTTGTTTTTCTGTCATTTTTCTTTTATCGTTCAGTCTTTCAGGTGCTTACCCAGTACAGGGTTGCAAATCCCTAAACCTACAGTATGCCTGACAACAGCAAGGGCATAAGACAGAAGACAC
Organism: Hyperopisus bebe; assembly: GCA_026777045.1. NCBI lineage: Eukaryota > Metazoa > Chordata > Actinopteri > Osteoglossiformes > Mormyridae > Hyperopisus > Hyperopisus bebe. Next base: position 5,031 of record JAODJW010005175.1, on the reverse strand, counting down.
CCTGGATAGGATGGCAGTCCAACATACCGTATAAACATCTATGCACATGCACACACACACATTCAGAATTTAGTGTTACCAATTCATCTAAATGCATGATTTTATTTTGGTGGAGAAAACCGTAGTACATTAAGGGAACTGAGCAATGTGGGAAAACTAGAGGAGAACATGGAGGGAATACAGGAAGAACCCTGGGTTTTGGCTTTGTAACTGATGCGTAGTCTATTATAGGTGGTATTGTGGTTCAGTGGACAGGAGTGTCACGTCATACCCCCAGGGCTAGGAGTTTAAGTATACCCCCCTGTTTTGTGATTATACAAGTTGGATGTGTCTCTGGCTCAACAAGGGAGGGGAATGCGTTTCACTTTTTCAACCAATCACAGATTTTGTATGACATCACCACGCTGGTCTGTTTCTTTTCTAATTTTCAAACTCCAGGCTTCCAGCTGTCTAGCCAACAGTGTTGTGTGGCTTAGCAACCTAAGCCTCTGTGCTTGTGATCAGCAGGTTGCTAGTTCAATCCTTGTTGTTATAATAATAATAATTGCTATTATTATCATCATGAATTAAAGACGCACCCTTACATTACTCTGTACAGCCTTTGCAGGTAAGCATATTCCTATGTTTTGTCTATGTTTATCTGTAGCATGTATCTTAACAAAAGATACACATAGTTTCACATAAAACAGGTACTTCCGAAATCCGTGTACCTTACCTGTTAATGGAAAATGCTGGGTTTAATGAATGTGGTGATGTCATACAATGAAGACTGCAATTGGTTAAAGAAGTTAAATGGAAGCTCCTCCCTTGTCCCAGGGACACATCCATTTGGCAAGATCAGGACATTCTCCCTGTCTTTCATACAGATCCTACAGTCTAGAAAAATATGTATAGGTGAATTAATGTCTCTAAATTGCCCATTGTGTGTGGGTACCCTGTGATGGAGCATTCTTTGCGCCATGCACTTCTTTGAATACCTCCAGACTGGTTATAAAAATGGATGAAATCTTTTGTGCACAAACAACCGCCAATCAATCGCACACAGTAACTCACAGTTAGAAACGCTAGCAGGATATGGCTGGTGGCCACTAATCACCCCAAACAAAAGCATTGTCTGTCTTGGCCCAACAAAATAAGACACTATACTTCTGCCTTTCATCAGTTCCTGTGTCCCTGGGGCTCTGATATGAGGCTATATGCATGTAAAATTCATTTGTCATTAAACATCATGGGTAAAGAGCTCTCAGCTAAAAAGAGACAGATGGCTATTGAGTTACACAGATCACTCATCCATCCATCTTCCAACTGCTTATGTTGGTCAGGGGCATTAAGGGCCTGGAGTCTATCCCAGGCGGAATAGGATACAAGCCTGTGGTATATCCTTGATAGGATGCCAGTCTATTGCTGGGCAAAAGAATAAATGCATTTACACACTATGGGCAATTCAGAGACACTAATGAGCCTGAAAGTACATGTCTTTGGGCTGCAGGATGAAACTGCAGCATGTCGAGGAAATTTTACAGCTCCAAGAGAACACACAACCATAGACTCTTAAGGACTCCTTGAGATATGAAGTAACAGTGTTACCCACTGAGCAATCATGCCATGCCCAACACAAATCAGGAAATGAATATTAAAAATACAAAAATAGTTTAAATATCAATATACATACTCAGGGTAATAATCAAAAAATTTCAGAAATATGGAACAATTGTTAATATGTGAGTATTGTCCCCACCCGCAGTGAGAAAGATGGCGAAGGCAGCAAAGAACCCAAGTGTCACGTTGAGTGCTCGAATGGGTAGCGGGGAAACAGATCTGGGAGACAAGGGTTTTATTAACAAAGCGGGGAACAACACAGGACAAACATCAATGATGGATCTGAGGATACAAACTCTGACATGGACTTAAATATACATGACTAAGGGACGTAAATGCAGAACAGCTGAGAACAATCGGGAATTCACATGAGGTAACAAGAGGGGCGTGGCACATGGAAGGATCGCACGAGCAGGTGATTACACCAAGGATTCCAGTTTCAGAGATGTACAGTTTAGTGGAACCTTTAGTGGAAGTTATCAAGTCTCAAAATTAACTGTTTGATGCTACCTCTGATGCCACCCCATTAGCTCTTTGGAAGAGTTGCACAAAAGAAGCCCTTACTGAACACAACCCACGAATTGCAGTATCTGAATTTTGTTATTGGAACTATGACTGGAGTGTTTTGATCAGATGTGACCAAAGTGGAACTCATGTGCAACATTTACATGGTTGTCATCAAAAGAAGGTTGCATACCAGTAAAAGTACCCTGTACCCACAATAAAATGTGGAGGATGGATTGATGCTTTGGGGCTATTTTGTTACTAGTGTTCCCCAGCTTTTTGTTAAGATCAAAGACCTCAACTCTTTACTTGGATATTTTAATCCAAAACCTAGCTGCATTTGCCAAGAGGTTGAGATGAGGTCATAAACAGATCTTTAAAGAACTTAATAGTCCAAAACATGCATCAAAATCTACTCAGAAATGGTCCTGAGAATGGCCATTTCGGTGGGATGACGCATTGAAAACCCGTCATTTTATTTGAAGAAGGCAGTCCAGAAAATGAAGACTTCAAATGTCCTGCTTGGAAGATTGATTTAAAGATTTGCAAGCTTCTTCATTTTTTGATTTTAAAACCTTCTGCTACTGAATGAAATGGTTTCTGTTACTGAATAAAATGCCTTGTAAAACTTGTAGAAATGTAAAATCTTGTTCATTTTTTACACTTTGCTTATTTTCACATAGGATGTGTAATAAATATGAAGAACTATAATGCCTCACTCACGATGGATTTGTTGGACAGGACCCTAAAGACCTACACCTGCACTTTTTTCCCAGAGCCATCACTGAACTGAAGTCCATTTGGACTAAAACTAACAATACTCACTCTGTTCAATAACTGTGCAATACTATGAAAACTGTGCAATACCAAATAACCGTGTAATATTATGAAAACAAAATGCAATACAAAACAACTGTGAATACTGTGCAATAACTTGGCAAAACAATGCACATCTGTTTATATTAATATTTAGATAGGATGTTTTCCTTTTTTAACTGTTTTATTTTATTTATGTTTGTGATTACTAGATATATGTACATCCTTGGGATTGCTCTGCAAATTTCATTGTGCAAGAAATGCATAATGACAATAAAGCCATTCTACATCTATTTTTGATTCTTTTTAATATATCTTGTGATTCTCAGTTGGTGTATTTTAACTCAAATTATATGTATTACTTATGTCTTCAGGAATAAATAGTATGTTGTTAACAGAGGGTGGCCTTAATGCTTTTCTTTTTGTCAGAGTACTTGCAGAGCCTCCTCAATACAGAGTTCACTGCTGTCTCCGTGAAAGCAATAAACCAAACTATTTATTTAAACAAGCACTTCAGAATGATTAGAAATGTGACATGTTCTTTTGTTTGTATGTCATATTTGTTTTGATTTGCAAAAGGAATTGATGCATTGCAGAAAATTGCCAAAAGGAAAATTGATGTACTGAATGTACTACCAGAGCTAGATAGATCTTTGGTGTATTTATGATCTTTGGTGTATTTTGGAACTGAAATGTGTTCTTTTGCATATTTCATAAGTTAAAGCTTTACTCTGCTAGCTGTGTGAAAATTATTGCCAAAATTATTATCTTTTCAATTATTAAGAAAATGAAAGGATATTATATGTCACCCAGGTAAGAAAAGCCCTAATGGCCAGGGTATTGATAGATAAAGACAGGCTCACAATCAGAGTGAAAAGTAGAGCTCATTTTGAAAAAAGGCAGATCTAGAAGCAAGGCAGTGTGTAGCATACCCTCTGTGACAACACGCAAATTCAAAACTGCTGTTGGACTCCCTTGAGACCCTCAGTGACTAGTTTTGATGCCTCTTGCTTTTCTCAAGGAAATTATAATTAGGATTTTATTCCTGGATGCTGCTATTTCAGTCAGTTTCAATTGTGAGACAGGCCTGCTGCGGGTAGGGCCACCAAAGTGACATTCGCCTCCCAGTTTCACATTTCAGGCAGAGTGAGGTTTGGCGTGATGGTTATCTCCACTAGAATGAAGAATGTTGGTGCAATTCAGAGATATCTGTTTTGTGCTATTGCTTTCTAACACAATATATAAATAAGATGAAGGTCAACTACTTAGTGGATGGCTTCTGATTTTGTGCACAACTTTAAGTTATTACAGACGGTTCTGCAGCATCAGAACTGTAACTGCCACACTGCAAAAGCTTCTTTCTTTAAGCAGTCAGAGCTCTCAACTCACTGCCACCAAAGTTGATATGTTGAATGTTAAACCCACAACACTACAAACTGGATTTTCACACTATGCTTATTTGCACACCTCAATTGAATATTTGCTCAAATATGTCTACCTCATGCACTTGTTATAACTGGCACGTCTTTGTCTTTTTCACTTGAACTCTAATTGCACATGACCACTTTGAATTCTATTCACAAAAATTTAGTTAGATTTATTATTTATGTGAAATTTGTATTTTTTATTTTTTGGTATTTTTTTTATCTTTATAATGCACCATGTGGGACCTGTGTAGAACAACATTTCAATACACTGTATACTATGTACTGTATATTGTTGTATTGACAATAAACCAATCTTGAATCTTGAATGTATATTACTTTGTGTCTTCCTACTCTTTGTGTCTATGACCCATAGTTTTACACCTTAAATGTTGACCTTTACTGGAGTGTAATATCTGTTTGCAAATGCATAACCTGACACTAATATGCATACAATGCATATTACAATACATAAAATGTAGTTGTAGAATGTATTTAACAGTAATTATTAGGAACAACAGACCTCATCATATTCTACCCCTTTAGGTGTACCCTAGGTACACAGAAAGACCAGGAAGATGACTGTTTGAAAGAAAAATAAAATCAATGTACTATAAGTACAAAGCAAATAGTCCCACTTATGTTGAATGCAGAGGTACTTCTGTTTGATCTATTTTTTATCATATAT
>JAODJW010005087.1:0-27581 GCA_026777045.1 Hyperopisus bebe | reverse complement strand
CCGGGGGGGGGGGGGGGGGGGGCGTCTCGATCATCAGTAGTTGAAGGCTGCAGGATCTTGTATTTCGTTACGCCTTTGGACAAGCACTTGGCACATTCCCGGCATTCCCAGTTCTGAACAGTGTGTTTGCGAGCACTCAGTCTTCTAGCTCATAGGTTCCCACCCCCCAGCAGTCCTCAGGCAGTATTCCACCGGCCTGTGGGATCCTGGCCGTTCGTGAGAGGTGTTGGTAAAGTTCCAAAAATAAGCGATATATTTTCAAACCATGTCTCTTACGGCCCCTGATCTGGAAAAATAATTGGAAACAGCTAATCAGTCACCCCTGATCATCCCTCCCCCCTTAAAACAACTTTTATTGGTTGGTAAAATTTGCATACAGTGTGCTGGTTGGGAACCCCCACTTCAGTGGATTATCAACCATAATGCAAGGAAAAGGGTAGTTATTACAGGATTTTAGTGCTTTGTCCAGCATTGCAGTGTGTCATTACAGTACAGTTCCTTTTCAATCTGTTTATCTCCATCTTTCAGTAAATTCTGGGTCCAGAGGGGAGTCGGGATCAGTGCGGACTTATTCCTGCTGAGGAGCATGATGTGGGTGAGGATATTACATCACGTGTCACACATTGCCCCGTTCATCACTGTCATCATCATTGTACTCGACTTTTGTGTGTAAAATCAACATCATTTTGTCGTTAAGTGTTTTTTTTCTGGTAAACATTGTTTAGTTGTTAAAATTTTTAAATTGCCCAAAACAACATTAACGCTGAATAAATGCTGAGAAACAATAGTTAGTTCTGAAAGGAGTAACTTCCTTGTTATGTTTCACAGGGCCAATGGATTTTGGATTTGATTCAGAAAAAAACACGACAAAAATGAGAAAAAAAAACATGATAAACGTGGACAGTTCTGCAATAATAGAGACACAGAGAGAAAATTTCAGAAAGCTCCTGGAAGCCAGCACGATTATTTTGAGTAAATATCTTGAAGATACTGAAGATGACAAAGGAGGCTATTTCATTGAATGGGTGGATGGATTTCAGCATTTCAGTTTGGTCTGTTTTTCTCGTCGTCTGGATCTACCATTGTACTGTGAAGCTGTATGTCAGTATAGAGACTGATATCATGTTGGCTAAGTGATGTCATCTTTGCTTAGCTGTCAACAGAAAGGAGGCTTGCTCATGTGTAGGCCAGAAAAAACAGGCACTATTGCTCTAGAAATTAGTGCAGAATATCATGATGCAAGCCCACTTTTGGGTGACCATGATTCTTGATTTTGTTTTTTTCTTTTGTTATTCAGCCATAAGCTGGAACCGACAAGTGCTTCTGTTTTCGGGCCAGAAGTTGCCCATAGACATAAACAGCAGTGTTTGTGTGTCACAACAGGGACGGTATGGTGTTTACAGTAAGTGTGTATGCAAGTGTACTGTGGTGTGCTTTTGTTAATGAGGTTAGTTTATCGTGTTCTCCTACAAACGTGCAAAGTGCACATTTGGTTCACCTGTATGAGCACAGTTCATTGAAGAGTATCAGCGATTGTCCACTCCCTCTGGTCATGTCAGGGAATACAGTTAGACAAAGGGTTGCCACCTGTCTTCCCAGACACAGACTCTCGACAAGCAGAGGGTCTGGGTACGAATGAAAGGTGGGAACCCTAGATGGCGAGATGAAGCATCTAGTAATCGCTGATGATTTGTCTGCAGAAACATGAACCAAGCAAGGAAGGTGTACAGGTACTGAGAAAAGCAGCACGCAAGAAACAGCGAGAAAATGCAGTGAGTGGGATAATGGAGCAGAGGAAGGAACAGATTCAGTAGGAGTAGAGTGAACAGCGTAACAAAACAAGTTTAACATCTGTGTTAAAATGCATGACAAAACAACAGTGAATTTAACTTTAAAGAGAGAAGACAAAATAAATAAAAATAATTACATGAGATTAAAGGTAGGGTAAGGAGTTTGTAAAATGTGTGTTTTTTATTTTTATGATGACTATTTATCTGTATGTATTTATGTATTGAATACCTGTATGTAAATGTTAATTTATTACCTAATTTTGATTGTAACTTTATTTAGTTTAAAAAAGTAAATACATTTGAAAAATGGACAGTAAAAATATGCTACTTGTATGTGTAAATTTTGAGAACATATTGTGTTATGATTTAAAAACAGAAAAAATGAACAGCTATAACAAATTATGAGAAGATGATAAAAAATAAGATGATTATGGTAATGAGAAAAAATAAAACACAAATTGTACATTACTACATGACGTGTGGATGATTAAATGGTCCATGACTGGGGACTTGGGGGGTGCTGGAAAGAAACAAGAGAAAGAGACAGAATGCACTTTATATAGATTTGTTTAATATGTCAGTCTGCATATCCATTGCCATGGTGTTCTTGGAATACTTGGTCACTGTAGCAGAATGTAACGGGAACAGAGAAACAATTGTACAATTATACTGGCACTATGAATTTCGAATGTGCGAATGTGATGTTTTTTGTCCCTTTCAAAAAACTACAGCCAAAGCCACTTTCCCCTGAAATATCATGAATACCAAATCGATTTTCAATTTTGAATCCATTACTTTTTGAATCCATTACTGTAGGTACTTATTTTCTTTTATCCACATTGATTGAATTTAACTCTTCTGCCCATTTACAGAGGTGGGTATACCCCAGCCAAGCAGGTAGGTGAAGCCAGTTAGTTGAGGACAAATCAAGTGCCGTAGTCTTTGACCTACATCCATAAGTGCATGTTCTGTATTTGCTACCCTAGAGCATTGATAGTTCAGTGAATTACAATTAATGTAAAAACATTGTCCAAATCATGGTGAGTCTGTTTTATATAGTCCTGTAGAAGTGCCTGTATTAACAAACATAAAGATGTTTATAATTGTACATACATGTACAGTCATTCCTCAGCTCACAAACTTAATTTGTTCAAGGCCCGAATCAATTTTTCCTATTTAAAATAATTTAAATACAAATAATTCATTCAAACCTCAGAAACACTGAATTTTTTTCATTTTTTTATGTTTTTCTCTGGCCACGAATATAGATTTAAATTAAAATAACCTTAAAGAGCAAAAAAGGGAAAGAGAGAACATACTTTTATGGAAGACGGACCAATACACAACTGAGCATATGCTTCTTGGTGGGCTGGTTGCTCAAAGGACGCCAAAACACTTAAATAGGAGTTACTTCATAATGAATGTTATTAATGCAGTACTGTAATTTTATGTATAAATTTTATGACTGTTCAAAACCATCACAAATACGTTTATCAATCACTGAAGGGTACCGCTATAACAACATTCTCTCTCTATTTTTTTCTTTTTTCAGACATTCAACCTCTGAAGAAATATAGTAAACGCATACATCTACAACAAGTTTCTTATACATTCCACAACCGTTCTTAGGCATAATGTACACCTCTTCATGTTTCAAGTGGTTCTTTGGGGCGCTTTCAATGGACCCTTGTTGGTAGACATTTGTATATGATGTGTGACATTTGTGTAAATAAGGCAGCTTTCAATTACAAACAGCATTATTTTTTTTTAACTGGTTATCCTGGATTGGGAGCCAGTCAATCATATCGCATATAATCACATGTTACTGGCAACTGAGAGACTGTAGAGCGTTTGTTTAACTGTGAGTCTTTTGACTGGGGGAGGACACTGGAGTACCTGAAGGAAACCCAACCCACACAGGGAGAGCCCAGACACAGAGTGGAGGTGGGACCTGAACGCCACGTGTGGAGGTGTGAGGCAATGATAGTCAAGGATATTGAAGAGTGACATAAGTAAGATACCACAATGGGATGTGTGAATACAGGGAAATAATCCACGCTGCGTTAAAGATGTTAGCATCCCAAAACCACACACCCGATCATGCGTTATCTCATTTATGCCAGGGAGACTTACCCAAGAACGACGCTATATTCAACCTATCATGGTACAGCGTTTGTCTTGTGGTTATGGGGAAATAATCAAGAACCGTCAAATAACTTGTTAACCTTGTAGAATGGGATATTTAACCAATTGGAATAAATGTGTACAATTGGAATAAAAAGTACAGTCTGACACATGCATGGAGAAATTCATACAAGCCAGATTTAGAGTTAGCAATCAATGTGTTATGAGTGGGAGGTTACACACGTCTATGAAATCACCATGTATCCCATCTACACATTAAATGAATGGGAACTGAATATTTGGAAATGGCATTTTTGGAACTGAATACCATGCTTTATCTAGAAAGTGAATCAAAAGAATGAATTTAAACATTTCAGTTACACAAAGAATGTGCTTTTATTCCTTAAAAAATATTCCTTAAAAATAGCTTGTCGTACATGTGTTTATTTGTTTTTGCATTGGGACCTACAGCTTTTATGATCATCCTTAATCTTTGGGACAATGGGCTCCTGCAGAAATATGCGCATACATGCAGTCCTCTACATGAAAACAAACATAAATACAGACATACTAATACGTGCTCATGCCAAATGAGCTGTTAATTAGTTAGGCTTGATTGACCCATAGATTAATTACATACATTTAAAAGGTAACCCTCATCAAAAATCACGTTTAAACCAAATGACTACTCACTTTAACAATAAAGTAAATGACTGATAATAATTGACATGATACATAGCTTATCTCAATGAAGTCCAGCTCATTAACAGCTCATTAGGCATAGAAATGAGCATATATGATGTGCCTCATGGACCAGGCTTAGAAATGACTGCACATACAGACTCTGAGTGGCCAAACTTCAGTGAATTTTTCCAATGTACTGCATTGCACAATATAAAATGACCAGTTCAGTAGTATAAGTCTGACTTCTCATGCTAAAGGCGTAAACTCTGCCTTTTAAATTCTTCTACATAGGCATCTACCTACTTATTCCATCTATACATATATACGGTATGCATAATACGTAGCATATGCATATCAAGAAATATATTAATAATACAGCATGCTTTAGAGGGTTAAATGCAACATATTATAATAAAAAAAACTAAAAACAATGACAAATCACAAACGAAAGGAATAATTTTATATAATTACATTTTAAATGCATATAAGATTACTTACACCATCAGGCTTCGTAAATCATATAATGAGGTTTTTCATGTTACACAGACACATAAAAACTGGCATAGAAACATATAAAGGACTTATGAAGGCAAAGGGGGAGCTGAGCAGAAAAAAAGATGACTTATAGAGACATAGGAGAACCAATCAGATGGAAGGATACAAATATGAAAGGTGGGGAGTCAAATGGGACAAAGAGAGATCAGCATGTGATGGAGCGATAAAGATGTGTGGGAGATACAGAATGGAAATTCAAGAGACCGTGGGGAAATACATCTTTCTCTGATCATTGATGGGCCACAGTGCTTCTCTCAAGCCTATGGATTCATTTAGTCTGCTACCACTGGCCCAGGGAGAATGAGCAGTTTTACTACCCTTTTAACTGCGCCTCAGGTACCAGACACTTCTAGGCAGCCCTAAAAACATTCGCAAACCAAGCAAGTCACACTACGTCAATAAAGATTAATATGTTTTTGTATGCTTGAGCATCCTGTCAAATTCAAATTCTTTTTCGTTCTACTTTTCCTTTTTCTTAAATACCAAAAATACCATTGATGCTTATGTGTTTTTTTTTTTGCCCTACAGTCAGAAAATACTGTTTTGTAACCATACTCTTGGCGAGATACACAGAGACAATAGGCATAGTAACACAGAGAGTACTGTAGAGCTGTACTTTAGGGGAATGGATCAGAATGAACACTAGCATACACATGACTCTCTGAGACGTCAGCTTGGCAACAGATTCTAGGACCGGCTTGCAGAAGACATTTGGGGAAACCCCAGATCACAGCTCGCGAGGGTGAGGGGGAGGCTTGTGCACTTCATGAAAAATGTACGATTGACAAATGACTGAAAACACAACCTCCCTGAAGGAGTGGGCAGGCAGTCGCCCCTTTCAGCCATGCCGGCCCACAGGAAGTGCCAGACTCTCAGCAGCAGCTGAGTTAACAGGAGGGACGGGACACAGTGCTTCTAATCCACATTAGCCACATGTGAACATTTAGGCGCCATTACTCCCCTGTTCTCCTCCTACTCCTCCTTGCCTGCTGGCAGGCACGCTCCCCTGTACTCCCCTACTCTCCTTCCCTGCTGGTAGACATGCTCCTCTGTTCTCCCCCCACTCCTCCTTGCCTGCTGGTAGACGCACTCCCCTGTTCTCCCCCTACTCCTCGTGACCTGCTGACAGACGCACTCCCCGTCCTGTTAGTTCCTGCTGACCCGGGACACCAGCACGCAAACACAGGATGAGTCGATCCTGATCCACCTCCAGCCCACTCTCTTGTTGACGTCCATGGTTAAAGCCCTGACGTAAGACTGCTTAGCCTTACACTCACTGACCCACTGGCGCCTGTCGACCCCGCGGCAGCTGCCTCCAGCCATCCCCAGGCTCCCGCTGACTCCCACACGACTCATCCCATGCCTCTCATCCTCCTTGCACCGTGTCTCGTAGAAGTACTGCTTCAGGGGGCCCGTCAGAGTCTGGATCTCAGGTAGCACGGTGACGTTCTTCCCGTAGGAATCGATGGCACTCTTTTTGTCGATGACCCACTCGCTGGCTGCCTCACACACGGACATTTCCCCTCTCCTGGGGGTGGAGACCCGAGAGCGTCTGTGCCGGGCTTTTGGCTGAGGGTCCTGCTGGCTCTCTGGGCCTCCTGGGGTGTCATGTGGTGACAGCCCTGACTGCTGCCTCTGCAGGCTGCTCTCAGTATGGCTACCTTGGTATTTTTCTACATTATTGCTCATGTCCATATGTTTATGATCAATGGCATCTACCCACTGATCCACCTCACCCACCTGCTCAGATTCGGTCCTGTTTTCATTATCTCTATCCCACTCTTCCTCTTCCTCCTCTTCCTCTTGCTCGCCATCAGCCAGTAGTCCTGCCTCCAGCATGAGGAGACGAGGCGGATGGTTTGGCGGCGAGGAGGAGGGGGAGAACAGGACCCGGGGGTGTGTGTCCAAGAACAGGAGATCTTCTTCACCAACCAATTTCCCTCCCTCCACTAGCCCCCCCATCTCAATTTCTTCACCCAAGCTGGCCTGGCTTCTCTCTTTCTCTGCTATTCTTTTGGGCTCATCGTTGTGTCTGATTGGTGCTTGTTGTGCTTGACTGGTGGCGTCCTGGGATATTTGATTTTTTAATGAAGCATCTCGATGTCTGCTGATGTCCTCTGTCAGTGTGTTGTATTTTTCAGCTGTTGTATTAAACAAATGGTGCCCCTTGTTCTGAATGACTTCTTGTGCAGGGCTTTTCTGAGATTTGTAATCCTCTGGTGCCTGGTTACTCAGAGAAACATAATCTTCCAGCCTGTGTTTCCCTTTAATGATCTGAAAATCACTGGTTCCCAAATTGCCTCCATTAACGTTTGAATATTGAGGAATCATGTCTTTCTGTGTGCCACTCTTTTGGGCATTTTTCTGCCTCTGAATGACACTGAATGTGCTCTTTTGTGATTGATTGCTGTGGGATGATTCATAGTCCCCCTGATTAAAAAAGGAAGATATGTTGTAGGCCATTTGGCTCTGATTATTCTGCAATTTTTGTACACTGCTTACATTTAGTTTCCCACTGTTGTCACCAACAACAGTCATGTTATAGTCCTTCTGTGAGGGCCTGTATAAATGTCCAGAATTTCTCAGGCTTTGATTACTATGAGAGCTGTAGTCCTCAAAAGTTTTATTGTTGTAAACCCGTTTTGTGTTCATACTGTTCTCCTTCTGTAGTCCTTCACTCATGCTTTCATTTTGTAGCCAGTAGCCACTGCTGACATTATTCCTGTGGGTAAGAGAACTTCTTCCAGGCTCTAGTGCTGCAGTAATGAGCCTTGGAGACAGACTTGCAGGGAAGGGGAGGGCTGAGGCGAACACCATGGCAACCAGGGGAAGCCAGAGCATTACTTCCAAGACGTATCAACTGGGAGTCAAAGAAATGATGGGAGTTAAAAATGACTATAATTCACATACAACATTATTACCACAATTAGGTCATTAATAAGAATTAATAAATTACACTGCAAAGCAGAAAGTATTACATGTGTACAGTGACTTACTGTTATCTAATGTCATGGCTTTATATTTCTACCACTAGAGGGCAAAAAAGTGGCTAATTTCTAAAAAACCTCATTTATTGCATGACGTTACCAATTTAAGAAGTATGGTATAAGTTCTAAAGCTTGCTATAACAAATTCCTATGAGTGTCACAGTAGTCACAATAGTATTTACAATAGTATTTACTGTATCTTGTTCTTGGAAACAAATATCAGTGCCAGGTGTCTTTCTGGCTTTTTTAGCAGAGATAATGAGGAGGCGGAAAGCTAGTTAAAAGGAATTTCAAGAATGTAGGTTATCTGGGTTTACACTGCTGCTTCTTGAAGAGTGTCCCTAGGCCTTTGGATGAGAGGTGGCACCCCAAAGAGCCACACACTGCCATCAAAACACCAAAGGACAGCCACTCCCTCAGTCATTCTGCTAGAGCTAAACTGGCGGGTGCTAAGAAATGCTGAAAACAAACATTGAAAAAAAACAATCTGCATGTGAAAAGGTCTGCCAATGGGAATTAATAGCTACAGCCACAATAGCCCAGTTTTCACAACATCAGCAACATATTTATCGCAGGAAATTCAATCTGTGGTGTAATGTCTGTAAGTTTATAAGTCTACAATTTTACCAAGCAATTCCCTTCTTAGTTACTCTGCATTATTGAAGGAAAAAATAATGAACAAATAAAGCCCCAAACAGGTCAAACATGTTACGGCAATGAATGGAGCTCTTAAACCCTTTTTGTGTGATACTCGGCATTACAAGCGGCACGTTTATGATTGGGCGGCCAAAGGTAGCAGGGCGACTAGGAAGGACTTTTTCCATAAACGCTGGCCTTGTACTGACGGCAGAGATAAAACTCACATGAGTGAGAGACAAATACCTATTTTAATACCAGCCTGTACAGTTCTCACATCCTCTACAATGATTAACAACTGGGGAACAACTACCACCCTACCACAGTACATCATCAGCAATCTAGCACTTAGCAGAAAGTCATTTTATTGCTAAAAATTCCTTTATAATAATATGATCAGCCTGCATTTTTAATTCACACTAAAAGTGTCTCATTCCTGTTTATTTAACAAACCACAGCTTACATTCCCCAACCATGTTACACATACCCTAGTACTATTCATCTATGCAAAATCTCCCTAAAGCGGATTATTGAAGTAATTGCTCTGAGAAACCATACTTGTCCGCAGTAACTGAGTTTTACAGCCTCCGCTTTCGCATCTTTGTTTTTCTCTGCCTCGAGCTGTGTGTTCGCCTTTCACATAACAATCCCACCAAGAATGCAATCCCCCTTTTCAACCTTTGATCCCCCTGCTATGACTATATCACCCATACATCCATCATGCCTCATTCCTAAGGATTCAAAGAGATGTATCACTACAGTGTGGATCCAGGGAATATCACACTGGGAGCTGCACAACTGTTTTATACATACAGGTAGTTTATTTTATGCAGGATAGACTTCTCCTGCTTATAAACTGACCAATAGCCTGTGAGTTCATATATACTTCTGTCCAGATGGAGAAGGATTGTCTGGATGTTACCTGAGTTGAACAACACTGTTGAAACATCTCAATAGGAGAACCCAACAGACACTGAGAAGAAGAGACATATTTAGCCATAATAAAGTTTCCAAATTGACTGCGTGAGAGAGTAATAAAATAATATGGTGTGAATGATCAGGGAGCCCACTGGGGTTTCGTGAATGTGCTCAGGCAGGCCGCCACATGTCCCGTTAGCTGTGTTTGTTGTCTGTGTCACACAAAGGTGTACTTTTCACACTTCATTTTACACAATGACATGCCTCATTGACTGCTGGTTGACTGTGCTGGCAATGGGTGATACGCTGGGCTCAATGGATACATCAGTTCCCACCTGTGTCTACCATATACTCAATTAAAGTAGCGAGTCATCAAAGACATTTAAAATAGCACCAGTATTCAATTAACAAGCATTACCATTTCCCTTGTGGCAACTTGCATAAACTAAACCAAAAAACCTACTTATTGTCACTTATTCCCCAAAAAAAAATAAATAAATAAAATCACAGCGTTTGCCTAAAAGGAACAATTAACATATCTCACACCTTGTCAAATACAAATTACCTCTACAGATTAGTTGCTGGTAAAGGCTACCCAAATTATAAATAAATAAAAAGAAGTATTTGAGTATCAGTTTGTACTCTTATGAAGTAATCAATCAAAATGTTAAGTGAATATAAAAATAAAGGGTATCAATAACTCCCTTTTCTTCTAAGTTCAGCCTTAAGATTAACTTGATTATTAGGCCCATCGGCACACTTACTGTTTACTTGCAAGAAACATCACCTCAGTGCTTTCTACTGGCGTTCTTCTTTATGTGGAAAAAAAACATATGGACGGAAAAAGTACAGTATACCAAGAACATATTGGGTCACGGCATTAACTTTTATTTAATGACCCAGAGAATGTATACATGGCATCACTATGCGCAACATACTTTGTCTTGTACAGCGCTTTGTTTATTCAGGCTTTTCTTCGCAGGTCACTCTTTCTGGCTAAAACTAAACCAGTCTGAACTAAAAACTGTCAAAACAGTCAATCAGTCAGCTATTGAGCTACTACTGCATCAAAGTAAAGATAGTTAGGTCTGGCAAAGCTCCTGTTTATTACACGTTATACATTATGTGAATGTGATTTTTTAAATCTTAGAGCAGAAATATTCAAATCAGATACACATAGATTACTGCAATGTTTGAACATTATAAAATAATCAGATACTTTGCCTGAATCACCCTATTTTTAGTAAAACAAATTAAAATGGTTGCCAACGGAAACCTGCTGCTAATGCTTTGTTGTTAAAATTAAACCAAGTGACAAAAAAGTTTGAAAAATGCAATCTGTCGTACAGTGAATGACATGCTATGAGGTGCAATTCTATCACAAATATCAGGCCAGTTCATTTATTGTGGTGGATGAAAAAAAAACAACATTAAAATCCCGGACGAACCCAAATAATTTACCGAATTTCCCCATGGGGTCGGTTCAGCATATTTATTGAAAAACATGGTAACGGAATGCGCCTAAGCGAACAGTGAGATATTAATGACAGTGAATATGTTTCCTATATTTGGCCCCTGGGTGGCTGAGCATTAGGGTAGGCCTGCGGCGTGCGCAAACAGCCCATCTTCTGATCACTTCACGCCCCATTCTACTTCGGCGCAGGACCACTTTACCAGTTACTCCCCTTGATCGGCAAGGTGGGCTCCATTATGCCGCTTGTTTTCAAGAAACATGACAGCTGCTTTTCAACGCTGCGTTTCACACTTCAGTCAATACATTTTTTCCCAAAGTAAGCTACCATTTACCCGGTTTATCTGGTTTGGGGTATGTGCAGTACGTGGAAAAAGTAACTACTTCCTGTGCAAGGCATTCGGCTAGGTAACAGACTAGCGTCTGTCTACAACTCTTACACCTTATTATGAATGAAATTGTGAAACCAGTTAATTTACGTTGGCGGAAAAAAAAAGCACACTTTAAACATGTACCAACCAGCAGTCTTGGTAAATTTGTTCCCACGACTTTGGGAGTAAGCAGGTGAGTTCCTTTCACTCCGCTCTAATTGAAAATAAATTAGTTTTGCGAAGTATATGTCTTCTCTGTATATCATCGTGAAAAAGCAAACTCAACAACGTACAATATATTCTGATTGGGTATGAGGCCTAATAAGCGTCGATTAAAAATTATACAACTTCCACTTTGAATATACCTTTTAGTTATATTACTTAATTAGGCTGAATAACATCGGTATCTAACTTTCAGTCACATCGGTGATTTATAATAACATAATTATTCTATTTATTGTTTGCACCTAATGGAAGCAGTCAGCATTACTTTCTGATTTAGCAGAGTTTAATAAAGAAAGTGCAGATCTACATAGGCCTAACGGCTCAAAAAATGGTAACTAATTGCAAAAGCTACTCTGGAATTCTTGGAAATGTTTGCCTAAGCGACCGGAATAAATTAGTCGAAATTGAATACTTGGAGGAAATCTCAACTTAAACCTTAATATGCAACACGAAGAACTTGCTTCGTTTACTTATTATATAGCCTACTTTCGAGAAATTCATATACCCAAAATTGCTATTATGTACCGCAGACCTCATACACTTAAGTTGCGGACAGAATAGGCTAATAAGACATTGTACACTAAGGCATTACCGTACACTCAGAGTGAGTAGCTTTGCATATGAGATAAACGGGGTACGATGCTTGTCAAGTTAAAAATATTCATAATGTTGCAGATCAGTCGTGCTCGTTATGCTGGTTGTCTATCCAGGAAAAGTGGAAGTGATGCATTAGCTGCTGTAATCACATTTAGATGAAAACGCAAAGGTATACTTCAGTATTAAAGTCGATCGATTTCAGAAGAATGGTAAAGAATTTAAACCCACACGTGTTTATAATTATTAATACTAATGATTTACTGAAGTGATTGTAATTAACAAGGTATGAAAGAGGAAGTATAAGACTCTTACCGTTTAGGTGAGATTCGGACAGCACGTCCTTCCGGCGAGTACCTCATTGATTCCGTGGTCCAGCAGACACTCCGAGAATCGGTATTATTACCCTTGTCAGTGCCAACTTAGATCAAAAGCATTCTCTATAACTGGTAATTGCTTTAAGTCTAACCACGTCATAAACACTAAAAACAGCGAGTTCCAAGAACACCTTTCAGTCTCCGCTCCAAAAATAATGTTTTATAGCTTATCGTGTTCAATACAAACTTTATATAGTGATAAAATATTGAAAAAACATATAACCATTTCAGTTATTAACTGAAATCCTAATACAAACAGTTCGCGTGTAAATTATACTAGTAACTTAACTGCCGGTATATGATTTAAAATATATTACCGCCCCTTGGAAAACTTAATGATTGCGCGCTAAAAAAAAAAAAAAGTTACTCCGTGGCAAAAACCAAAAACGTAAACGATGACCCGTAAATAAAGCAAGTTTCGATAGGAAAAGTAAGTTCGGATTGTCCTTTGACTTTACTGGCGTCGGAAGGCTGGAAGAAGCTTCACTCAGGAGACCGACAAGCGAAAGAAGAGCAGAGTAAGGAGGGCAGGACTTTAAAGAGGTTATGGGACTGACAGAAGGATGGTTAAAAACAAGACAGAATGGGGAACATGTAAAAGGCCAAGAGGGCTGTCTCAAGTTCCTGCACCTTCAAAGCATGCATACCCTTTCAGGGTAAAACCGTTTCCTATGGATAATTAACAGTTCACGGTAATTCCAATGTAACAAAATTACAGCACTGTTTGAAAGGAGAAAAACAAACGAACGGCATGTTATTTTTCCTTTACAGACTGCATACTGTTGTCTGGTTATTTTCATTCGGGGGGGACCCCGTAAATCTCAATCAGCCATATAAGGTAGCTGTAGAGAACGGCAAAGTGATGTATTTGCTTCAGATATAACGAAACAAACAGCCAGTGGCACAATGTGTCTTTTTTCCTTAAGTTGGCCAGGTAATTTATTGCGTCGGGAAGACTGAACGTTTTACATGTAGGCGGGACTACTGTGAGAATAAGTGAGACAAAACATGTGTGTGCAGGAGTAGGTTAAGTCCTCCAGGAATTGAAAGACACGAGTCTGAGAAAATGAAGTATGGAATGAAAAATAACAAAAGCAAACAAAAATATAAAACACGGACACTTTAACAGTCCTCGACATTATCAGCAACTGTGTGAAGTCCGTCACCTACTCATGCCAAGGTCCTCTTAACGTCTAATAATCGGCTGCTGTAGCAAAATCTTTCCACCTGAAAGTTTTAAAAGATGAAAGGATTATGAATAATAAGGGAAACAAAGAGGACAGTATATCGTTACAGTTTCGCCCTAAGCTAGCGCCCATGAAAGAGATGGAAAGAAAGAGTGGGGGTCGATGTAAGGGGTACTAATCCTCGATGCACTCACTGGACACTGCGACACATGGCTGTGTTACTGTAAATGTCCACTGGCTAGACGGAGTCCCAGTGTCATACGTGCTGACTCGACACTTCCAGCAAGACACCGGCAAAAGATAATCGCGCCTTCTGTCAAGGTCATAAAAACCCTAATTAAAAAGCGCGTTATGTTTTTTTCAGGATTGTGTGCGCGCATATATATATATAGGATGTCTGTCTCTCCACCCTGCATTTCTTCATGGCATTCGGTGTCTGTCACTCACGTTTTCTATGCCCTCCCTCCGCCATCCTTGCTCCTTTGTCTGAACTTGCCCCATACCTGCTTACCATAGATATTTCAGCCTAAAGGTGAGAGGGAAGGAGAGGCAGGAGACAGAAAGAACTCATTTCACTGGGGGTACAAAGTGAAAAGAAAAGGGGTGTAGCACCGTGGGCATATAATTGATAAGACAATCTGTCATTAAAGATTTTGGCAAGTGTTATGCCACACCGTGTGCCACGCACATAATCCAGATATTGGGTGTAAGAGACACATTGACACTGCTTTGGCACAAGAATGGTTTCAGATCTGCAGCATTAACCATGTATAATGGGTCTGCAGGTCCAAGAAAACAACAGAGAAATTGCAGGATCAGGAATGTGGTTCTGTTTGTTCCCCTCAGTAGCCTAAAGATCTTTGGACAGGCTGCTTTCCTATTTCTTGCCCATGCCCCTTTCATGACTCACAGGAGATGGAGTGAGCTTTGCGTAAAAGGGAAGTGGAACTAACTGAAGCATGCTGTATTGGTCCCACTCTCTCTTTCTCTGTCCTCGCTATTGCCCACTAACTTCGTATTAGCATTGCCAGAAATCGAAGTGTATCATGATTTATACACAACATTTAATAAATTATGTGGACAGTTAACCAATAAGCTCACATAGGCAGGCACCTAGGGCACCATCTTCTGATGGGGCACTGACTTAACAAACCACATGCTCCTCCTAGCAGAGTGGGGTGCAGCAGTGAAACTGGCCTAGGGTTGCCACATGGCCTTCGACAGACATGAGGTGATGCAGAACAAGATTGAGAGACACAGTTCTCTTTCAAAGAAGTGTTAGATTCCCTTGCTGTGTAGAGAGCATTACTACTACTACCGCCTTAATAATAATAATAATAATAATAATAATAATAATAATAATGAGATAATAAGAAATGAGAATGCAACAGAGAAAAGACAGAACCTAAAGTGCAGGTGATATAGGCAACTCCCCAAAACACAAACTAACATGTGAATTCATGAGCTTTGCAGTTGGTCACCGAGTTCTCCCAGTATTGTGCGAGGATCACAAGTATCACAGTTTCCCTTCTGTTACCTTAGGTACAATATTATTAATAAGGGTTAGCGATGTCACTGCACCAGCTGCCTGTATGCACTGTCTGTCTGGTTGTGTCCAGCGGACTGAATTCTCCCTTTTCTCCCATTCAGAGTCCCATTCTGCCCATCTTCCGCTTTTGTTCCTCTCTGTGCTCTTGTTCTCCACCCTCCCCCTCTGAGTCTGGGGATTGATTTCTGCTACACATGTTAACAATTACTGTTGTAATGTCTCATTCACCCAAATCCTGCTTAATTAGACAATAAAAACCCCAAAAATATGAACGAGCACCAGTGAACGGTAGACGTGGAGAACGAGACTGGGAAGTGCCAGTGCCGGGCCAGTGCTAAGGGGTGGGAGGGGTAACACAAGGAATCATGGGAAAGTAAAAGGTGATCAGGGTTGGAAAGTATTAGAATGTGATACAGAGCAGCAGCAGATATACTTGACTGGCCTGTATTTTCTATTTTATATTTATATATATATATATATATATATATATGTGTGTGTGTGTGTGTGTGTGTGTGTCATTTGAATATAGGTGTTCCATTTTGTGTTTTTTTTTTCTTTGCTGGTTTTGCAGAACAGCTTGAACCAATGCCATGAGCAGGATTTGAACTTATATCACTGGACAAGGACTATATGATGGAGGAGAATCTGCCGTACTGTCGCTGGGTCTCTGGTATCTCCAGTAACAAATGTCTACTTTCGGGTATGGCTGTCTTTGGAGAGCAGCAGGGAACATGAGGATATATGGAAAGTGGAACAAAATTTCTTTTCTTTTTTTTATTTGCATTATGGGAATCAGGGGCATGCTTAGGTTTAACGCTTAACAAGAACCAGACTAGAAATAGTGGGAGCTGACCGACAGGCACGTGGTTCCCTGTAGATCTCTGTTCTCAGGCATAGTGCAGCATCAGGCTTCATAAGCCTCATGTCTTCAGACTCTCACCCCTCGACTCAGCACTCAAATGTGCACAGCAGAGGTTGTGCAGCTAACAAGGTCTGAATGCACTGTACATGGAGCTATTTCTTAATTTCTGGGCCTGGCGAACCAAAGGACAGCATTTTCTTTCTGTTTTTGACATATAATAGTGTACATAAGGATTGATTATATGTTAACTGCGTTAATGCCGGGATTCAAAGGTTTGAAATGAAGAAATTCTGTTTTACGACACACGTGTAACGTGGTTAAAAAAGATATGAGCGTGGTGCATGCATTCTCTAACTTTCCTGCCTCCTTTTATTTCCCTCTCTGCTCCTTTCCATAGTTTCTTTCGCACCATTCTGCATTTCTCTGTGTCGCACAGTCGAGGAGGGAATGCAACACACTATAAACTTTACTCACGGCACAATGAAGCAAAATATTGGATTTCAAAGTCAGACTTGGTGTATAGGCGGTTTGAGCCACACAGACAATTAGCGGGAGATTGATTTACACTGTATCCAGAGCATGAAAGAGGGACAGTTTTTCATGCCTCTGTCCAGTGTTGAAAAGGAGATGTATTTCAGTAGCATTCCCTGTCCCGTTCTCCCCATCTGTCTATCCCCTGGGAGCTGAACTGTTTTGGTGGAGGAGGGTAACACAGATGGACTCATTCACACGTTGACTGACTTGTTATCACCACACTTTGCATGGCTAAAAATACTCCAGCTGAGTGATGCTTCTGCTGCTACTGCGACGACAACACGATTATCAAGACAAAGACAACAGTTCTCACACCAGCTGATCCAGTGTTGCACTGGCTCTTGACCACTTAAGAATTGCAAAGTGACAGGGCCTTAATGGTGAAGGCTAACTAAGTGTTACACTGAGTGAGATGCATGATCCTTAATGACCGAACTGTTAGCAATATATACCACTATTGCTGGAGAAACTAAACATGTGGCTTTTTCTAAATAAAATACTTTTCATGGCACAGTCAAAGAAAAAAAATAGTTTAAAAAAAAATTAATATCAATGCTGCAGTTTTCTCCAAAACCATTATGGAGGATTAAGTCAGTGGTTCTCAGCTTGGTTTGCCTCTGGTCTGGCATTTCTCCTTGGTCAGTAAGTCCCAACCCAGTTCTTGATAATTTGGGGAGGTGGAGATCATTTTTTTTAACTACACACGTAAAATGAGTTTTATTTATAGAATAAGTGACCCCCAAGTTTTGCTTTCCCAGAAACCTATCCTTAAGAGTAAAACTTTGAGCTTTGTTACCCCAGTCTGCCAAACTTCATACTGTAACACCTGATGCTATGGCTTCAGCAGTGAGGAAACAGACATCTTGGATTTCGTTTTACATCACAGTTAAGGGACGCTGGTGAGACTCAATCACAAAATTTATAGCGGAAAAAAAAAACGCAGAACTGTTGTTCTCGTCAACTGATTTTAAAGGCAAAGGAAATTTAAGTCTAGAAACCCAGACTACAAGTGATTTAACATGATGAAAATACAGGTTATAGGGTACACGCCTGAACATCAGACTATTTGCATTCTCTTAAAAATGGGTGGTCGTGATAGTAGACTTTTAAATGCTTTCCTTAGATTCATATCTTTTCGAAAAGCAAGGGAAACAGGATTGGTACATTCTGACTGCAGCTTTCAGCATTAATAGGACTGTGCAGATATAAGCCTTAGACTCTTGTATAGGGTTATATCCACTCCCACTCTAAATACTATGCTATTTGTGATTTAATTTTATGGAAAGAGAGCAGGAACAAGATAAGAGTAGATAAGAGGGAGATGGAGAGGGAGAATCAAGCTGTTTTTAATAATCTGTTGGTTTTCTCAAACTTTCCTTCTGCTTCATCACTGACTCCACCTACATTCATTTCTCATTCTTTGGGTTATTTGTTATTAAACTGTGTTTAGTGTTTATGTAATGCATGTAGACATGCTATTTACTTTACCATATTGTACAGATACTGCTTTGAGTATCAGAAACATATAGAGGTACTTTTATGTTAAGAAAATACAGATGTTTAATAAGCAAGCAGAATGGTGAAAATGAATGAAATTTAAAAACTGGTGAGATTGTTGTTTCTGTAAACAGGAAAAAGTTGGAAAATTGGAGAAGTAAATTGGATCTCTGTGAAGATGTATAGGGGCAGTATTTATGAGTACGTGGGACTGTGAATAGGACTACACTGGGCTTTGCTTATGAATATATGGGGTTGTGTATATCAGTACGCAGGGCTGTGTTTTTGAGTACATGGGGCTTTGTATTTGAGTACACAGGGCTTTATTTATGAGTACATGGACTGTGTTTGTGAATCCATGGGGTTGTGTACACTGTGCTTTGTAAATGAGTATTAAGGGCTGTGTTTGTGAGTACATGTTGCTGTGTTTCTGGGTACATGGGGCTGTGTATTTGAGTACAGTGGGCTGTGTTTGTGAGTACTTGGGGTTTTGTATTTATGTGCACAGGGTTGGTTTTGTGAGCTTGAACCACTGACAGATCACGCTGATTACAGTAAGAAAGCAAAACTGTATTTTAATTACTAGTTCCCTGGAGTCATCAGACAAAGTGATGAGGAAAACAAAATTTGTGCAGGGTTTGGTTAGCCTTGGCCATCCATTGAAGAGGTAAGTGGTCAGTGATGAACAGGAGGGGCTGGCCCAGAAGATAGTACCTATGCTCCATCATGGCCCAGTTGATTGACCTCATGTTTTACAGTGGCATAGTTCCATTCTGTGGTGTTTAGCTTCATGGAGAGAAACAGGGTGAGATGTTCCTCTCCTCAAAAGTCCTATGAGAGCACAGAGGTGTCCATATGCAGAACAAATGGTCAGAGAAAAGTCCAGGACTCTCAGCACCAGGTTGAACATCAGCACCAACTTCAAGACGCACTTGGCTTGGTCATTCTCAGTGACCCACTCAGGCTGTCCCTCCTGTGTGAGGTCTGATAGAGAGGAGGCTATGGAGAAGTGGAAATGTCTATATTTGGGTTTTGGTGGTTGGCCAGGGATGACTGCAGACACCCTATTTCTTCTTCTCCTTCTGTTGATTCCCCTAACAAAATGTCACCTTGGGTACTCAGCCCCATTTAACATATTCAAGGATCCCTCTCAAGTGCTGGGCCCCCTGAATCTGCCACAGTATGTCATGCCTCTCCGACACCCCTGGTCAGAGCAGGCAGTGTCCTATAGGGTGTCCCCAGTAGTGGGCCTCGCTTTTTGTGAGGTCCAAAGTACTGATATCCATCCATCCATCCATCCGTTTTTGTAGCTGCTTGTCTTATTCAGGGCCGTGGGGGATCCAGAGCCTATTCTGGAGGCTACGGGCACAAGGCAGGGAACACCAACCCATTACAGCACATACTCACATACCATTCAGTTACACATGCGTACATATGGGCAATTTGGTATCTCCAATTCAACCTCAGCATGTTTTTGGACTATGGAGAGAAAGGTACTGATATAATGAGCCTTAATCATTCCACCAGAGTGTGGTGGATAGCTGCCGAACTTCGCTTGTTCAGCCTCCAGAAGTCATGTCAAAATCACAGGGATCCATCAGGCTTTGGTACCATCAGTATCGGGCTGGAGCAGGGGCTCTGGGATTTCTCAGTCACATCGAGCTGTAGTATTTTATGGATCTCACTTTCCACATCTCCCCTTTGGGCCTCCAGGATGTGGTAGGGCCATTGGAATACAACAATGCCAGGAGTCGTCTCAGAGTGGTGATGAACCTACAGTACAGTGCAGAGAACATATCTTGGAATTCTGTAAGGTCCTACTTTTGGGCTGTTCAATCTTCTGGCCCCAGCTGGTGGTCCTGGGTAAGGACAGATATAGGGGCAAGTTGATGTGGAAGAGATGTCCCTCTTGTTGCCGGCCCGACTGTCATATTTGTAGTTCATGGTGCCACCATTCTCCAGCACTGTCTATGGCCTCTGCCACTTGACTTTAGGAGGAGCACCAAAATCATGTGGTACACCGGCAGCTGGGCCAGTCGTTTATTTGCCTGAGTCTGTTCCCATTGGGCCTGTTCCATATACTCCATAGGCTTCACCCACTCCATACTCCTTTCATTTCCCTTACATAGTCCATGACAGTTTGGTAGGGGGAAAGTTGCTGCTCCTAGGCCTCAACTGCAAGATCAAGGAACCCTTGGGGTTGCCTTCCAAACAGGAGCTCAAAGGCCATAAATCTATGGATCCCTAGGGGACCTCACTTATTCAGAAAAAGACACAACAGCATCATGTCTCAGTGCCATTCTCTGCAATTACCTGTTTTAGCTCCTCCTGGGTACCACTGGTCTATGGATAACCCACTGGCCTAGGCTACATTTCATTAGGGTAAGGGTAGCAAGACGTAGTTCCAGGCTTTTCAGCTGGCCGCCTATTCTTCGCTGTTGTTGGGTTTGCCTGGATCCACTTAGTGGCATCAGTCATCTCAGTGGGGTGGTGGGCTGGTCGTTCTGGGGCAAATCCAAGAATGACCATTCCATGGTGACCTTCTCCCGTTGGGAAGTGTGCTGGTTAGACCATAGCTAGTGTTGTACAATTCTGAATGATTGGCAGGGTAGAATCTGGTCATTATTATACATTCATGGAAAAACTATGTGGCCATGATGGGTGACAATCCTAACTGGCCAAAGATCTACACTTCCAAGGCATCACAGTCTTCACAGTCCAGCCAAGGTAGGGTCTGGTAGGCAGTTAAAGCGTGGGCATCCCAAGTCAGCAGATAAAGTTGGTGTCAGAACTCGCTGGAATCATGGCACGGAGACCAGTGCAGGAGTTCAGGCGTGTGGGTAAAACTCAGGATTTATTAGGGGTAAACACAAACGGGAGCACAGCGAAACACAGGCGATGTCAAGACATTAATAACAAGACTGGGGAAAGACTAAGTGGGAAGCACTTAAATACACAGACTCAATTAAAGAAGACTAGACACAGCTGGTAACATGGGGATTCCACACGTAGTTAACGAGGGGGCGTGGCACACAGGAGGAGCGGCACGATCGGGACTTTACAGTTGGCCAGATACGTGAGTGTATGAGTATACAGTGAGTGTCTGTGAATACATAGGGCTGTGTATATCAGTACACAGGGTTGTGTTTTTGTGTACAGGGGGATGTGTTTGTGAATTTATGGGACTGTGTATATGAGTACAGTGGGCTGTGTTTGTGAACATATGGGACTATATATAAGTGTAACAGGGTTGTGTGCAGGGGGATCTGCTTATGAATACATGAGACTGTGTATATCAGTACATAGGGTTGTGTTTGTGTGTATAGGGGGCTTTCTATATGAGTTGAAGTGGTTGTGTACATACGTTGCCAGGGCTACCTTTGTGAATACATGGGGTTTGTATATGACTATTCGTGGCTGTCTTTGGCAGTACCTGGGGTTCTGTTTGTTAGTATATGGGGTTGTGTTTGTGAGTACATTGGTCTGTGTTTATGAGTATGTGGGGCTATGTATATGAATATAGAAGGCTGTGTTTGTGAATGAACGGGGTTGTGTATATGAGATCACAAGGCTGTGTTTATAAATACATGTGGCCTACATACAACTATGTTCATCAGTACATGGGGGTTTGATTATGAGCTGACAGGGCTGTGTTTCTGAATCCCTCAGCCTGAGAATATAAGTGTAAAAGGCGATATTTGTGAGTACTGGGCACTGAGTATATACAGTTGTGCTCATAAGTTTACATATCCTGGCAGAATTTGTGAGATATTGGCCATTGTTTGGAAAAAGTGACAGATCATGCAGACAAGTTTTCTTTTATTTAGGGAGAATGGTCCAGCAAAGCAATTTATTATCACATAATTGTGTGTACCCTTTTTAAATCATGACCACGGTTCGAATTACGGGGAACCTAAGGAGAGCTCAGCTGCTCTGAGAAGGGAGAGGCATATCGAGAGGCAGGGGCAATGTCAAATAGGAGGGGCAATATGGGTGGGGTTTATAACTGTTATCTAATACTGTAACCCTAACCATAAACCCCTCCTACCCCTCATGATAAACCCCTCCTACTCGGCAATTGGCTCCCAGCTACAGCGATATATACTTGTGAAAATGACATGGGCTTCCTTTAAAGCCTCCCCTGAGACATTTAGCGGGAGTTCTGAAAAATTGTCCATAGTATAAATATGCTAATTCGCTGATAATAGTAGAATGTTTTTTGCCGTTATTGACCGCGCTGCTGCGCACTTATATGGATGCGCATACATGTGACTTGTGGTGCACACCAGAAAAGGGATCCCTGAATGCCACCATGTAATTCGAATCCTGATCATAATGATAACTTAAAACCCCCAAATGGGCTTGATCAAAAGTTTACATACCCGTGAATGTTGGCCCTGATGATTTGGGTTAATGTCCACACCTGTGACCTCTTTGACTGTAATCAGTGTCTGTGTATAAATAATCGACGTTAATTCATCAAGGGCTGCCCTGAATTTGAACCATGGGGAAAGTAAAAGAGCTGTCTAAGGACCTGCAAGAAAAGGTTGTTTATATCAGTAAAATGATAGAAAAAGATACCCAGAGATTTGAAAATGAAAATTAGGAGTTCTGGTGATACCAAGTCATAGTCAGGTAGACCAACCAAGACCTCAGCCACAACTGCCAGGAAAATTTGTTGGAATACAAAGAAAAACCCACAATCCACCTAGGCTGAAATACAGGCTTCTCTGCAATCGTGGTGTTTTTGTTTCAAGATACATAGTAAATAGGTACTTGAACAGAAATGGACTGCATGGTCGTGTCGCAAGAAAAAAGCCTTTACTGTGCCAATGCCACAAAACAGCCTGATTACAATATGCCAAACAGCATCTGGACAAGCCTCAAAACAAAGTAATTTGGAGTGATGAGGCCAAAATGGAACTTTATGGTCACCAACATAAATGCTCTGCTTGGAGAGGACTCAATAAGGCCTAGGATGAAAATTGCACTATACCTACTGTGACACATGGATGTGGATGTCTGTTGTGTTGGGCGTGTGTGAGCTACAGAGGCACAGGGAATTTAGTCAAAATTGCTAGCGAGATAAATGGAGCATTTTATCAGAATACTGTATATTGGGGGACAACTTGCATTAATCAGCCTTGAAGCTGCGCATGAGACACATCTTCCAGCACGACAGTGATCTAAAGTATAAGGCCAAGTCGACCCTTCAGTGGTTTCGGAATAAAAAAATTAAGGTACTGCAATGACCATCACGTTCGTCTGAACCCAGTATTACTGAGCCAATTTGGGGAGATCTCAATCATGCAGATCATGCAAGAAAACCCAAGAATTTATAGAACCTGGAGGCTTTTTGCCAAGAAGAATGGGCAGCTTTACCACCTGAGAAAATCAAGGTTCTCATCCAGAACTATCATGAAAGACTGCAAGCTGTCGTTGATGCTAAAGGAGGCAATACATAGCATTAAGATCTAAGGACATGTTTACTTTAGATCAAGGACCATCTCATTATTTTATTTATTGTTATGTGTTGTTTAATAAGAGTGCTATTCTGTGAAGCCTTATAGTTTCATTTAAATCCAATTAAAAATAAATTAAATGTGTTTTGCCTGATCACTCATGTTTAGCCAGGGTATGTAAACTTATGAGCACATCTGTAAGCTGTCATTGGACCAGAAGACTCAGGAGACACTAGGTGCAAAGAAAGATTTATTGCAGAACAAATTAATTTCCATGTGTCTCGTTCCCAGTCTTCTCCCCTTGCTACCTCCTCATATCTCTCTGAAGAAGGGTGTTATAGTATTTTTCCTTATATATTTCCTGCATAACCTACATTAAACAATTAACTACAGGCACTAATCATGTGACTGCACAAACACAGACTGATACATACAAATGATGCTGTTGAAAATGCACACATAAATTCATCATGCAGAGATGTAGCTATTGGATTTCTGTACAGCAGTATCTTCTTGTATGTTGTTAAAGCAAAGCAGGTTTTCAGGGAACATATGGTTGCCAATATAGTTCTTTACCAGCTGTTTGCCTGTCTTTAATCTTAAAGTCAAATTCAGTCCTGCTGCAGGGATGTGGAAAGACCAATCACTGAACACCAGCACCATCAAAGCGAACAGTCAAAGCCACAATCACAGTAAATACAAATTGGAAAGTACTCATTGTTAACAGTAGCTGTTAAGCTATGTTTACAGCATGTTTGCTTGGCATTTCAGTTAGACGTGCATTCATGTTCGGGCAAGTTGTACAGTAAAAATTTTGAATAATTTCTCATTCTGTGACACACATAAAGGTCAAAAAATGATTAAGACTGCTATGCGTCATCAATATTTTTCAGTTTCAACGACAAGAATAATTAACTCATGATTGTGCATTTTGGTTTTAAATGGTCTTTCTATGATTCCAGTTAATGAATTTGTATGAATAGTTCCTATGGCGCAGTTTAACAGTGTGGTAAATATACTATTAAAAAATTATGGTTCTGACTATATTCATCTGCGATGGAATGGTGGCTCAATGGGTAGCCATGTTATCTAATACTTCTAAAGCTGGGAGTTTGAGTCCTTGCTGAATTTCACTTGTTCTCCCACTGTGGAACCTGCAATTTCTTCCTCCAGTCTAAAGGCATGTAGTTAGGCTTACAGCTGTCCCTAGAGTGTGTGTCCAACAACGGTCAGGCATCCATGTAGGGCATACTGCTGCTTCGTACCCTATGCTACATTTGAAAGGCTCCTGCTGCCCAGTACCTCTCTAAGGATAAATAAGGGGAAGATGGATGGATGGATTTGCAGTAGTGGCCAAAAATATTGGCACCTATGCAGTTTTTCACAAAAATGCTGACATTACAAATATCTCAGTCTTATCAAATGTATTTACTTTATTTTCATTAGAAAATAAGACACAAATGATTTGAGGAAAAACCATCCATGTCCAGAGAGGTTGGCTACAGTGCCATGGACCTTAAAGTTCTTGGTAACGTAGCATACAAAAGACATAGCAAGTCCCAACGTGAAGGTCTATGGAGATGTACTTGTAGCCATGCAATTGCCCACATTTTTTTTTTAACTCCTCAGACAATTCTCTACTTTTCTATCTTTCCTTCATGCTCAGTGTGATGCACCTAGACACACAAAACACTGATCAGATCAGCTTTCTTGTTTTTAAACTGGTTATACGTGAGACTTTTAAATTTCCAACACCTGTAACTTATAATAGGTGAGTTTATATAAAAATATAAGTAGCATTACCTGCTTGCAAGTTTGGCATTCTGTGATTAGATTTGGTCTTTCATTGCCAGTATTTTGTGTTGTTCCAATGCAAATAAAGGAAATACACATTTAACTCCAAATATTTGTGACCAACGTTTTTGTGAAAGAATCAGTATATTTTCTGAAAAAACTGCCAATATTTTTGGTCGCAATTGTATACAGTATATAAAACACTTATCCAGTACAGAGTCACAGTGTATAATTTATTACAAAATGGCAGATCTAATTAAGTAATGCTAATTTCAAATTTATTATCGTTGCATTTTGGGCAGGATGGCAGCCTGGTTTTTTTCCCATGTTGTGTTCATTTAATATGGGGACTCTGGTTCCTCTCACTTGCCCACAGGGCATGGGGACACTTTACTGGGTTGGCCTCCCATCTAGGATGCTGTCTTGCTCTGTGTAACTTGAGTTAGGATCTACCCTGCACTGGTTAGATGGTCAGGAGATAGATGGTTTATTTTGATTGTCACATAATTTCCCAAATATATTATATCAAAATAGTCAAAGATACAAAATACATTAAATGTAACTGTGGTTCCATTATGTATGGAATCCTGCAAACAAGTGGGCACCCAATTGTCCATTGCTTGGGTTACCATGGCTAGAAGAAGAGATCTCAATGACGAGAGGGGTGGATGTTGGAACATGTCTGGCAGGATCTTCTGTCATGAGTAGATGTTAAGAGTAGGTGAGGATGCTGGAATGGACATCAGAGGAAAATAACTTATCAGCTATGAGCAACTGTGGACAAAAGCACATACTCTGCAAGTATGATGTTCATTCGAGATACAAAACAGAGAGGCACCTATGACTCACTTGACTGCAATTGCTAGTCAAAGACGTGAGTAGGCAGTTTTATCAAGTGCATTGCAAACTTCAGAGACAGATACTATGCTTGGGTTGCAGTGCATAAATACCTTCTCGTACCTAAAATACATGATTCTAAGTGAAGCGATGCAAAGAAGACAGTCTACTGAGTAAAGAAAAAGAGTCTTATGGTCTGGTGAGTCATCCTTCACCCTGTTCTCTATAAGCAAATGAGTGCTGTGTATGGTGGCAGAAAGAAGCCTACAGGCTTCGCTAATCAGTTCCATCTAGTCATCCCAGTATTTACAGGAGCGATATATCTAATATGCCCAATACAATGGTACCTCGGTTCTCGAACTCACTAGAACTCGAATTTCTTGAAAGTAGAACAACCCAGTTTGACCCAGAACTCGATCTGAATATCAGAAGTCGAATCGTGAACGCTGACCTAATATAAATTGTACACACCAGGAATTGAGTCTTACTACAATGCAATTCTTACTTGAATGCCTTCTTCACAGACTGGACGATTGCCCAAATAAAGCAGCGCAACATTACAGTAACTAACAATAAATAAACCACTAACCTACGTTTACTATTATAGCATTTATGTCATTTATTTAAAATTTTACCAGGCAAATTAACTGAAAACCAGTTCTCACTGCTTTACGTGATATTCGGGAGAAATAGCAGATTACGCATCGGAACTGCCTGGGATACAAATCTCATGCGTGAAACTCTTCAACCAATAAGGACAATGGAGTGTCATCACGGAGGCGGTTCCAGTTTGTGCAGCCGGGAGAGACGTCGCAATGCATCTAACCGTAATGCATTGCGTCAGGATCAGAATGCGTTGCATTAAGCCAGCGCTGTAAGCAAGTCGAACGCTCCCAATGACCGGACTGGGGAAACAAACTGAAACGCGGACTTAATACAGAGGACTAATGACAAAACACCAGAAACAGCAAATCACATGGGGATCCCACACGAGGTTAACAAGGGGGCGTGGCACACGGAAGGAGCGGACGATCGGGATAGGACAGGGGCAATGTTGGGATAAGATCTTCATCGTTTTGGAAGCCATTAAGAAAAAAATGCTCTTCTTGTTTTATCCTGTTCATTTT
>JAODJW010005078.1:0-53820 GCA_026777045.1 Hyperopisus bebe | reverse complement strand
AGGCAAGTGAAAGAAGGCACACAGTTCCACAGTCCAGAACACACTCCTAAACCCACTGATTTAAATGGTATAGCCATCATGTTCCAAATACAAACAAACTATACACACACACACACGTCAGGTAAACATATCTTTATGGGGACCGCTCATTCATTTGTATAGGAAAAATGCTAATGCTAATTATGACAACCTTAACTCCTTCACAGCCCTAACCATAACCATAAGTAACCAAGCAAAATACAAGATTTTTTGCATTTTTTAGTTTTTTCATTGCAGTCACAGATGTTTATTAAAAAAATGGGTATTCATCACGCTGTGGGGACATTGTGATCCCATAAGGTAAGGTATACCCACTCACGCTCACGCTCACGCTCACTCACACACACACACACACACACTCACACACACACACACACACATACACACACACACACACTTTATCAATGGAACAGAAAACCACCCCACTAAGACCAAGCCATTTCATGGCTTTTTCAGATCATCAAAAAATTTAAAAATTCAGATCTAAAAATGTGCACACCTGTATCATAACATGTACAAAGGACAGTCAGAGTATCACAAAGAATTTATGACTTACAAACAAAAAGAATTTAATTCATGTTACCATCGTGCTGACTGACAAAACTGGAATATTAATTGGGATATGTCACCTTCATAAGGTATCCAGCTAACTGAAAAACATTCATAACCAATTAGCAAAGGCGTACTTGATTATTTTGTTTATACTGACCCACCTTTTGCACAGCCTTAATGTGTTTGCTTCACTAACTAATGTCTCTGTGACTTCATTACACAGGCTAATCGGCTGACCAGAGTCTCTGTGACTTCATTACACAGCCTAATCAGCTGGCTAGAGTGTCTATTACGTTGTTTCCACCAACACGGAGCTGGTGTTGGTGCCGAGCTGGTTCTCGCTTGGTGTCTTTTGAGAACCAGCCTGCATTTCCACCGGTTTAAAAAAAGAACGGAACAAAAATGTTACGTAGGTGGAAATGAAATTGGAGTAAAGGTTAAACTGTATTTCGATTTTTCGATTTATTTTGCCGAACCGAAAAAAGTTTCCGGAGCATGACTTTTTGCGCCTTGTCTCTATTGCCTGCATCCACTTTTGTCTCCATATAGGCTCCCTGTCTGTGTTTCACTGAGTTTATTCTCGCTCGCTGTTTTACCGCTGTCCTTTTAAGGGTTGCGCAATAAAACAGACTGCTAAAAACTGAACTTTACTAACCGCCAAATGGTTTCTCTGCCACTCAAACACCATAATATTTTATTTATTCTTTATACTTATACTTTATTATTAAATCTGGCCAACAGATCACTCTTTCGTTTTTCTCAGAATAAAAAAACGATGTAACCTTATTCCACTAATAAGCTGGCAAGTTGTTTCACTGCCGGCACTGTTATTAGACTAACTATATCAGTTATGGATTGAATTTTCCGGATATATGGAAGGTTTGGACGCCATAGCCCGTCCCACTTTCACTGACATTACGGTGCCACATTCTGAGCCTAGCTTTTCTGTGGCGCCATGCTGGAGCTGTTTTTTCTGGCCCGAGGCCATGCGGTGGAAACGCCTGGAACCAGTGCTGGGTTGGGAAAATGTCCGGGACCAGCACTGGCACTGCATTGGTGGAAACAAGGCTTACAATTTCACTGCACAGGCTCTCTCACAGTGTCTCTGTGACTTCATTACATATGCTGGCTGACTAGAGTCTCTGTGATTTCATTACATAGGTTGGTTGGCTGGCTAGCCTGCGTCTCTGTGACTTCATTACACAGGCTGGCTTGCTAAAGACTCTGTGACTTCACTGCAAAGAAATGATAAATTTGTTAATATTTTACAGCACACAAAACATAATTAAAAGACATTCAATAATTTGTTGCTCCTAGCCTTAGAGCTATTATGGCATTTGAGTAGTGAAGAAACCACGAGGCGGACAGCAAAGTTCAGTTTTTAGCAGACTCTTGGTTTTTAAATCTTCTTAGGTGTAGATGGCTGATATTAGAGGATGGCATGCTGGCATCACACCTCCAGTGATGGTGGGTCAAAGCTCACCTCTGTTCTAAGTGTGGAACTGGCATGTTCTCCCCATGTCACCTGGGTATCCTTCAGATACTTGGGTTTCCAAAGACAAGCAATTAGCTTCACTAAATAGCCCACTTTTATGTGTGTGTATGTGTCCTGCAGTGGACTGGCATCCCAATCAGAATGACCCACAAACTGGAACAGGCTTCAGGTCCTCTGCGATCCAGACTAGGATAAGCAGCTGGAATATGGATGGATGGATGGATGGATGGATGGATATTATAGCTTAGTCTTAATATTTTAAGCAACAATCTTTTGGTTGTGATTAGCAAATCAGAAAAGTAACCTGTATATTTGCAATGTTCTTCATCTGAATTATTTTCAAAAGCACAATCTTAAGTTTGGTACACATACTCTAAGGTCATCTTAAAGTAAATTACTTGGTATGATTCACTTAAGTTCAAACCCCTTCGCAGAACCTGTCTTGACCTCCAGACAATGGACTGCAGGAATGTGCACTACATTCACAGACAGCAGAAAGTCCTATTTTACTGCCGCTAAACAATAACAAGCGATTGTGCAGTAATAATCCCTAAGCCTTGTGCACAATGTAATTGCCCCCACCTGCCCAGTGACTGCTTAAACTATTTAAGTTATTAATTACACCCTGAAACAAAACCATTTGTATGGGTAGTGCTCTCTACATCTTTAAGGAAAAACAAACAAACAAACAAAATTAAAATGCTTTGTTTTGATTATTACATTCACTGTTTTCACTTAGCCTCACCAGCAGATCAGACTCCCCTTGAGCCAATCTACTTTTCAAACTTTACAGCAAGGCATGCGTTTGCTTTATAGTTTGCGACAATGCAAGATAATGTTACTGATACTCTCCATGTGCTAGGCTCAAATGGCCATGGTCGTACATAGCCTGTAGGTCATGAATAAATCACACGTATGGAGTACGGAAAGGCTAGCTCAACTGAAAGCTTAAGCATCTACCTGATAATTAAGAATGAAGTATTTATAAAGGTAAGACATTGAAAATTTATGTATTTTAAGATTTTTAGAGAGATTCTGCAAGGACAGCATAATTTGGAAACATAGAAAGACAGAAATATTCGGTTCCTTTCAGCACCAGAATGTTCCTTGTTATTTGGGTCCTACTCTTACCAAGGACACTTTACTCATCTAATAAATAATTAGGACACATGTTTGAAGGGATTTTTTTTCCAACCATGACTGCAAAGAACTTCTCAAACTTAGGATTTTGATATTCCATCAGTTATGAAAAACCCAGATACTGATTTCCAAACAGCAATGAGGTAAGAACTTTCTGTTTCTGACCTCATTGTGCAATCAACAGGCAAATAAATACAAGTGCATTTTTAAAAAGGTAATGGTAAATGTGTATTTCCAAGAATAAACTTAAGGATATATACTAAAATCCTTTAAATTCTTCCGATTGTGTTCAGTACTCATACAGTATTTATCCAAACACAGCCAACTCAAAATGTTGACGTAATCAACAAACAACACCTGTTGGTTCAGTTACCTTGCTAATTTCTGAATAATTGTTTAATTCACAAACAATGAAACAAATTATAACACATTATTACAAGTATTATTATTACAATTATACTACACCAATCATTAAAGATTACATGTTTTGGTTCTACACTAACTAGAATATGAGATAAATGCATGCATGGTAATTCTTTACAGTTGAACAAAATACTTCACACACAAATATTTCATTTCCAGCTAGTAACCGACCAGTACACAAATTTTAAAACAATAAAAGGTAAATTACCTTAAGTATACTCATTATTCCACTCCAAATGTGTTTTCATATATTAATGCATGCTGACACTGCATAATGCTCTTCCTTAACGAGTTCAGCAACATAGAAGATTCTTTTCCAGTAAAGGCTAAATGCACACCCAAAAATCTGGCAGATATTAGAATTGTACAGCCATAACTGACATATTTTCCCCCTCGTGAAAAAACAAATAATCTAAAATAACTACTGACAAAAAAGTTATTATTATTACTATCACCCTTACCACTACTAGTAATACGTAATTTATGAATGAAATGAAATACTTTCTATTAAAGATAACTTGCACATATCTTCAGAAATTAGTGATGTGGTGCTTTCACTTTGCACAGATTTTGCGGAAAAAACACAAATCAGCGTTGGTGAGAAGTGCAATTCTAGGGATTTGCTCGGATCGAATAGGATACAATATAACCAGCGTACCCCTCGGAGATGCACTACTCATTCCGGCCTTTTTAATGACGAATGTTTCCTAGCACTAAAAATGACGAATCGCCTTCGCTCAGCAGAGGAAGTTTCCCAGGAAAGCGCCCATTCAGCAGCAGCGACACGCGCACCCGTTTGTCTCTAGTCCCCAATACTACACTAAAGTAGCAGCCGTGTTTTTTTTACAGGAGCAAAACCAAAAGCACCGCATTAAACGCCACAGAATCAATACAACGTGTTTGGAAGAAATAAGAAAAAAATAACCGCATAAAAGAATTATCGGAAAGATATATGGAAAAAGTAAACAAAAATGGACCAGAAAATAACACATATAACACAAAATAGCGTTTCCAACGCCGACTCCTGTTAACCCTAAAGCATATATTTTAAAAGGTTTAAAGTATATAGTTTAGTAAGTCTATAGTTTAGTATTCCAGTTAAACCGCTGCCGAGTGTATGGCTCGGGAAAGAGGTCGTAAACATCGTTTGTCATAGGTAGGAAAACTAGGAATGTTGGTAAACCTTTTGAATTGATATACATGCTTTGTATATATAACCTACCGCAATCACATCGACTTGTCATTCACTTAGAAAAGGAATGACAGGTTGGCTCATTTGAGGGAAACTTTAATCTAGTTATACTTGTAATTCATTCCAAATCTGACGGCATAGTTTCTTTTTTGTATCTGATTACAGACAGCATACATCGCAGCATTCATGTCCGACAAATGTATAACTGTGTATTAAATATTTACTATTTCAATGTGAAACTATCAAGCGTAAAGTGGCAATCCTCCAACCTGGATATCCCAGTACAGTATTGTCTCAGTGTTATGGCCTGACAAAAAAAGGAATTCTCAATGTTGTATCCACGCTGAAATAAGTAAATTTGGGAACTCACCTGTCTTTTCGCGATCATATCCCACCACAATGAAATAATCAGCCAATCTCGCCATCGTTTGATGCTATTGGAAATCTAACAAGCAAATTGAACATTTTTCTTTATCCAAAAAGCACAGCCATGTTTGACAGCAGAGGGAGCAGTGCGCCTGCGCGTCGCGGAGAGTGACCCCGCTTGGGCGGAGGCCTCGCGTTTCGCGGGTGCTCCCCGCTGGAAAACTGATAAGAAATTGAAGTTGCAAACTACTTATCGCTGAAATGTGTCACATAGACAAAAAAAAAGCGATTTTTTTTTGTGAATCAAACACACAAATCAAAACACGGGAATTAATTATTACTAATTGTAAGAATATTCCCTATTTGATTACGGTTGGATTATTAGATGTGATTACGGTGAAGTAGCCTATTTGCGTCTTGTTTTAGTTTCTGAGATACCATAAATCATTTTAAAGCAACTGATAAACTACTGCAATCATTGCTGTTGAATTATTTATTATTAATTTGGGTTATTAAACTTTTAGGCCAGATCTATCGAGATGCTATAGCAAATCTTTGCTCTGTGTGTGTTTGCATGTTCTCCGTGTTTCATCTCCTTCGCAGTCTGGAAATGCTCAGTATCAAAGTCCTATGAGTGTGTGTGTTAGCTCACATTAAGTACAAAGGAGGAGTATCAGACTTATGGCTAATTGGAAATGTTTTATAGCTAAAGCGTTCCTGTTTATAGCATAAGCAGAAACAAACCTCCCAGATGTGTGCATGCATCCAGAACGTAGACGCCTTTGGTGTAGCCCAGCCTTGTGCCCTGCCTGATATAGGCTCCAGCATCTGCTCTGTCTTCAAAAAAGAAGGGTTTCCCCATGTAATATGAAGAATACACAGAGGTTTCCAGATACAATGAGACACAGTGCTCAGTCATGCAAATGTCAGATCACTGAATCACATTAGCAGGGTCACCTTCAAGTTTAAAAACAACAAGCGTTCATTAACTGGGCAACACTGGCTTGCAGTGGTCCATGAACGTCCACTGCTAAATGTACAGAGCAAACAGCAGGAGTTGTCACATCATGATGGAAAATCAGTGCTGGTCTGGGAGGTTTGTTTCTGCCTGCGCTATAAACAGGAACTCTTTAGCTATAAAACATTTCCAATTAGCCACAAGTCTGACACTCCTCCAATGTACTTACTGTGAGCTAATATTACAATGAATGGGACAAGTGGTGCATGTAGCTTAAAGCAAGTCAGTATCATTGAGTACATTCACTATGAGTTTGAATTCAGCTTAAATTCTTTGCTTTTGCTTAAATTGCAGTGCCTTTGACTAAAAGCACTGCAAATAGC
Source organism: Hyperopisus bebe (assembly GCA_026777045.1). Taxonomy (NCBI): domain Eukaryota; kingdom Metazoa; phylum Chordata; class Actinopteri; order Osteoglossiformes; family Mormyridae; genus Hyperopisus; species Hyperopisus bebe. The sequence continues at coordinate 47,272 of JAODJW010005078.1, read as the reverse complement.
CTTTCAGCCACTCTCACTCTATGCCGATATTTGCATTTTCACAGGGCAAGTTTAAAAGCATCAAGGTTATATTAATGTTTAAAACTCTGACACATGTCCAGTCCTGTTAGTGGTGATGCAAGAACGATACAATCTACTCTAAAAGCTGTGTCACGTACCAATGGGGGGTCTTATGCTATGTTCCATTACCTCGGAAGTAGGAGCTGGGAATGATGTCACAACCGAGTTAACCGCATTCCAGCACAATCAGTTGAGAAGCCATCTAGCAGTATCAGTTCTAGCCAGACTCATTGTTAGCCATGGTCAGCAATTGCAGTCGATAACGACGCATTACGCAGTATTTTGCGCACACGAACACTGTAGCAACATGTCCACAGATGCAGGGTGGACAGTACCGTGTGTACAACCAATTCAATGAAATCCAGAAAAGATATAAGTGATATCAAACAATGTATAACTACAGCTTTCACTTAGGTGGATGAAGGTCACAACCATCTTGGAGTCTGAGGTTGGGTTCCCCCGACTTTCTGAGTCAGAACTCTGACTTCAGGGGGTGTTCCAGTTGGCATTTCCAACTAAGAACTGGTAAATTCTGACTGCCCAGTTCAAATGGAACTCACCAATAATCATTGATGGTTATATTATTTAAAAAAATCTTGGCAGATGGTGCAGTCTGGTAGAGTCAAAAGGCCTATTGTGACTACTGGCAAAGCAAAAACAATTGATGAAGAAATCTATGGCCTTACTCCATGAAATTTCTAGGTCAGTTATGAGTCTTTTGACAGTAGGAGTGATTCTTGTAAGAAATATTTCACAACATCATCTCTGTACCGATTCTCTCCCATCCCTGCATTCCGAGAAGTTGGGGTAACTGCAACTCGAATCGAAATCAGCCCCCTGACAATCTTCACATCAGCATTTGCTATATATGAGTAGTAATTTGCACACTATCACATGAGTTTATCATTATTGTCTCTTGTGCAATTTCCCAAGAAAAATGACCAAATAAGGATATCGTTTCTGTAACACGGCACAATCACTTTTGTTCGCCTGAATGACATATAAAGGTTCAGTAAAATTCCACCCCAGCCGACAATAATGCTTTTGTGTCCAATTAAGATTCTCCATATTGCTTAGTTTATCAAACAGGCACAAAGCTGTGAAGTCACATGCTGAAAAGCTAAACTTTATGGCTCCCTCTGTGCAACTGCCTGAATGATTTACATATCAAGAAAGTGGAAAATGTGTTTAGCCCGAGCTATTTTCCAACCGGGCACGCACAGGCTGTTTAATCAGTTGTTTAAAATACATCCAGAGTACTTACAAAGCAGTTCAAGTGCTGTTACCATAATCACAAGCAACCAAACGTTCATTTGCAATTCTAGACAACTTATGGTGAAGGTCACTTTGAGCTTTCTGAAATGCACTCACTACTCTATCACAGTAGTAAACATGTTATAAAGATCTATTGAGAACAGATTAAGTTGTGTTTAAAACAAGTTCTGCCTTTTTGATTTTGACATTATGTTTTGATTATGTGTAAGTTTCATGAGAGATACCGCTGCAGGGCAGTAATACACACACACACACACACATTTGTATTCATATCTTTGTGGGGACCCTCCATTCATTCCTATGGGCATTCCTATATACCACCCCCCAAACACACAAATTATATTTGTTTGTTAAATATCCATATAAAAATATCCAAACATTTTTCCTTTTGCCCTATTTATGTTTACCAGATTGTTGAAAGGTTTGCTATAAGATTTGAGTCATTAAAAAAAGGTATATTTGTTTTTTGTTTTGTTTTATCAGTGCAACCCTCAGTCAACTTCACATTATTTTACATATAGTACTTTCCAAAGAACTACATCATTAAACAATTAATAAACTGTTTCTTTTTCTACTTATGTATACACGCACACATACACACACATGAATTAATATAAATTTAGGATTGAACAAATTTAGCTAAAGTTGACCTAATCCAAAGTTTACAAGAATTATAATAAAAAACATTTAAAAGCAACAGCTGATTTTTTTGGAGCAAGAAAAAAAATTGCATTGTAGCATGCACCTCTGAGGTGTGCATGAGGTCACCGTCAGTGGTATGGAATTTACTTACATTTTTTTAATTCCCTGAAAATATGATAGCATTATGTTTATGATAGGCAGGTCATGTTTTTGCAGTCATGTGCTGGCTAGTGGAAGAGTCAGGATGAGGGATGAGAGAATATGAGTCGGCAAGCCCCTCCCACCTGCACTATAAATGCTCCCAAGTCCGGCTTTGCGAGTCAGACTATTAGCTAAGTGTCACGGCTGCCTAACAACACTAATAGGAGCCCTGCAAGCTCTGGGATACTTTGTCAGAAGTCTCTCTTAGCACCTTATTCAAGCGGATTACTTTCAGATTCAGGTATGTGGAGTTCTTATGTTAAATATTTGTCAGAATTTCAATTGAACTTTTTGTACTTTCTTCTTGGGGTCTGACCGGTCTCTTTAGGGACTTATCTAGACAGGTTGTGTAAGATGTTTCAGTTCTTGTCTTGCTGAATGTAAAGTTCTGATCACGTCTATGGGAGCTCTCAGGAAAAAAACAGAACAAAAAATTCTTAGGAGCTTGTCCCCGGCAGTGCAGATCATACCGCAATGAGTCTGCAAAGTGAAGTCCTGTAGCTAAGTGCAGTGAAGTTTTTTAAAAACATACTAATGAAGTGTATAGTATACTAATGAAGTGTATATTATACTAATGAAGTTTATAGTATACTAATGAAGTTTAAGTGCTCCTCCACCACAGACTGAGCTGCTTCCTGAGATTCTGGGGGAAAACAGTTTCTTTATTAGCATTAATGATATCTTCAGTGTCTTTTTAAAGAAGTGGATGGACAGAGGTAACAGTTTGGCTTTTGGACTCTACTCTCTACTCTTGTGCAAGCAAGTTCAGGTGTAGCTCAGGGCAGAGAGTGATTATAAGGACAAAGTAACTGAGATATTAAGCATTTTTTATATGAATGAATGAATGAGTAACAAGTGGTTGTCTTTTTCAACAGCTTTCAGTCAGAATGAAACTGCTACTTCAGACCACCCTGTGTTGCTCTCTGCTCGCAACATTTACACTGAGTGTGGAGAGCGGCAAGCCCGGTCTAAGCTCAGAGATGAAAAAGAGGTAAGCGGATTTAATCCCTAATTCATTTATAATTAGTTTGATCCTGTCAGGTCCTGCTGTTTTACTGGCAGCTCAGCTATATTTTATACTAGCCCAGCAGCAGTGTACTGTGTGCCGGTTTCTAATGAAGTCCTTTCACTTCCCGGCAGACTGAGCGTCTGGCTGCAGAGCAGAACGAAACGAGACTTAAGTGGAATGGGAGACGTGGTGCAGTTCGTTAAACCAGAAGATGTCAGGGATGCCTTCAGCCCTCACTCAAGGTAAGACTAAGTTTCCCTTAATGAGTCATTTCTATTTTTTGCAAGGAAACTTTTTAAAATTATAAGACAGAAGATATGAGTGAAGCACTACTAACAGTTCCTCGTGTTGAGGGGAACTGGCCAGGCTTGCAGTGCATGGACTCCATGAGTAAACTCCTCTCTGCTTTGTATTTTTTCTCCAGCACTGATATCCACACACGGGTGAGGAGGTCAAAGAGCTCCAACGGCCAGGCCAAGCGGTCCAGCTGCTCTCTGAGCACCTGCGCCATGAATGACCTGATGGACCGGCTGAACAAGATCAACAGCCAGCTGCGCATTGGCAGCGCCCCCATTGACAAGATCAGCCCGCTGGGGTACGGCCGGCGACGACGCTCTCTGCCAGTTCGCCGCACCCTCCGGCAGCTCCGAGCCGACCGGCTGCAGAGACTGGAGAAGCTCCTCCGGCGGACATGAACAGGGGGCCAGGGGTTGGGGGGGGGGGATCGCGGTGTCCCGCCTGCCATGGACAACTTTTCACTGGCCGGTCTTGAAAAGTCCAGCAGGATATCTCTGACTGCCGCCAGCAGTGCTTCAGCACATTTTTTCCAGGCGAGACGACTGGAGCGGAGACCACATGTCTAAAGAAACAGGCTGATTGACTACAAGCACCTCAGCGGAGTGCGGCGGCAGCCACAGGCGAGCAGAGCAGTGCCCCCGCAGGACAGGAGTGGACGGCGGGGGTGTGAAAGGGAGTGTGTGGGGGGGTACCCACACCTCGGCTAAAGCACAACACAGAACGGCTGGAGGGGGCAGAATCAGGCCCCCGCAGGATGTTAGAAGCTGACACCACTCTCTGTCTCTCTCCCAGCTCCCGAGGAACATTCCTCCAGCACACTGGTGGACTGGGCACCCTCTGCATCTCCAAGCACAGCCTGGATGTTTTGTTATGGCGAAACAAAGTTACAGAAGATGTGGAGTCTAGCTCTGGCAGCTTGGACACAAAAGCAATGATGATGCCAAGGAAAGGACTTTCTAGACTGGGAGCTGTACTTCAAATGTGGAACTATATATCCAAATATAGGTGTGGACACTGTATGGGGAAATCTATTGTCATGTTATCAAATCTTACCACTCCATTACTGATGGTACTCTACTTGAATTTTTATAGAGAAATGTGCAATCTATAAATATCTAAATCTGTATATACGTGTATATTTTGCCAGTGTTTCTATAAATTATATGTGTTGAGATTTCACTATTTAAATGTTTTTAATATCTGTAACAGGTAATTGTACTTAAAAAGAAAACTATTTTTATACATGAAAAAAATATATGGGCATTGTAACTTTTATTTGCTGTTTCATTGATTGTGGAACTGGGGTAGTAAAACAGCATTCTTTATTGCTATATTATAATAGATTTGTATATCTGGTGTTGTCTTATTTGTGTGAAGCTGAGTAACCTTGTCAAACAATAAATATTTGCATATAAAAAAGACTTGGTTGTCGAGATACTCTCTCTTCCATGAAATAACAGATGCAGAAAGGTGGCTGAGTATTGTCTGAGCACCATAATACCGGGGCGCCTGGCTTTTGTTAAATTGTTACAAGGCCTCATTAAGTCTGCCCCCAGGACAGCCAAGGTGCCTGCTGAATTCCTGCACAGCAGAGCACATTCTTTCTCTGGCCTGTCCAATTCCAAAACCAGCCTGAGCCAGCCTTGAAAAGCATAATATTTTTGGTGCGGGGAGGCTAAATGACAGGGTGAGTCACACGCTCGCTTCTTGGCCAAGTATTGAGGTGCTATACCGTGCTGGGCGGCTGCAGCATGTTCCTCTCTGGAGCGTGCGGAACATAACAAAATGACGAGCCGATTTCGTAACCACTGCTTCGAGGCGTAGCCTGCTCTTCAGGATGAGAAGCGCAAAAGACAAGTGAAGCAAGTTTCTCTTTCTTTTCGCTGAACCCCCTCGTCCCAACTCTTAAGCTGTTTTGCACTTGCAAAGTCTGCCTGACATATATCTACAAAATATCTACTGTTGCTAAGAACTTTGTGGGGCTCCTACAGGTGATTGTTACAGACAATAACTGTCTTTATTATCCTGAATGTCATACCTGCACCGCAGTCACTGAAAACACCAACACCAGTATGATAGTGGCATGCAAGACTGCATATTGAAAGCCGCTATTAGCCATTATAAATGCATAAATGTTTCCCAGATTTTTCTCCAAGCATCGCAGTTTCTTGCAGGAATCCCCCCCCCAGCAGTCCAGATAGTGTATTTTTGTCCCAATATACTTTTGCATTAAAATTTTCAATCAGAATACTTTACATACCACTTGTATTTGCCTAACTTGTTAACTAATTTGCTTCCTTGATATTTCAATAATTTACTTCATCAGTTGTACAACAGCGCCACGGCTGTACACCCATTAGGTACGCTATTGTAAAATGTGGACGTTATCGCTTACCTTCACTTTCGGCTCTTTGCCATGAATATAGTGACTACTAATTCCCTCGGACCAGAGGGAAGTTTAACCATTAAACATATAGGATTAGTGTTAGGCGTCAAAGGGATGGTATGCAGCTAACTTTTGTTTCATTATTTTAAAAGCACGACGGAAGAAGAACAGCTCACAGCGAAGTAATTATTCCCTTTTAAAGACCTTTGGTGCCATCTAGTGACACAAATGATCACAGTTTTCAAGCTTCCTGTCTGGTCTGAAATGGGTTACCTCACAACAGATAAATGACAGACTGAAACACTACTTTCAACAGCATGTTGTTCTTTAGGCCAAATTTCTTAGGTTGCACTTTTATTTTAGGGCCTCCCTTGACACTATATGAGACTCTTCTCTCCCCCCCCCATTGCCTTACATATGCTCACTCATAACAGATCCCCCTAGTGTGAGATTTTTTTCTATTACAAAAACATCCGATTGGACTCAATTAAAGAACAAAGTCATGTTTGCTGATGTGGAGCAAACAACACGTCCTATTAGGTGTAACAGATACAGCATCTAAATATGAGCAGTCAAAGCTCAAACTACGTACACTCTAACATTACTGAGTTATTTTCTGTCAGCTTAAAAGAGCTGAAAAGCGTTGAACTGAGCCATGACAATCACACACTGCTGAGAAGGGTTTTAAAAAGCGTACGATTGATATGCATCTTATTTGTCAACTTTTGGAAAATGAAGTACAGGAATGTTTATTTGAAGCTTGTCCCTTTCGGTTAGTGTATTGTAGTCATGCTGAGCAACTAGGCTTTGCTGGACAGATACTGTAACTGCCAGTTATTAAACTGCAATACAGTATGGTATAGCTCATTTTATTTGGTTAGTTGTGTTCAATAACTGATGTGTTTATTAATTCCATAGCTCAAAGCTAATGCCTCAAGTGGATTGCTTAAATCTGTCTGTATGGACTGCACTATAATACTGACTGACTGGTTTAACATTTTATTTTTTAGTGCAATTTGCATTTTTGATAGATGCTATTTTCCTCTAGGTGTCATATGTTAAGATTTCCAGTTCTTTAGATTTTGGGGCTTTTCAGCAGGGCATTAAAACTATGCCTGACCAAGAGACCTCTTGAGAGAGGGCATAGCTGAAGGTCCTGGGTAGGGGTAAATTCCAGGATTTAGGTCTAGCCAGGATTAGGGGAGGCTGGTCAGGGTCAGCTAAAAAGAAAATGCCTGGTATTAATAACTGCTAACCGCGCCAAGGACTCTGCTGACGATGGACGCTGTGCATATCGCTGCTTGTTTTGGTAGAATAGAGATGTTGATGTTGAGCGAGAGCTTTTCAGTACATCACTAAATGGAATTAGCATTAACCCCAGAAGCACCAATAGGGACTATTTTGGTTTCTGTTTTCCGGACTCTTTTAATCTTGTTCTGGAGTTTTAATCTTCTTTTTGACCAATGTTATAGGCTGACGGCACCAAGATATCTATTAAAAAAGTTTCATTGGTGGATAGGTTGGCATAAATTATGTCTGGTTGGTTGGCATTGATTGTACCATCTGTTTGAACAGGAAACTTCCAGAGAATCTTAGATGTATAGTATTTTCCAGGATTTTAATGCTCTTCTAAACTCCATCACCACCATTGCTTTGGCACTTTGAAATTGTCATCTTTAGTTAGAAACCACTGGATGTATTTTACCAAATTGTTCATCATAGGTAGGATGCATTGGCCAGTGTTTCACAAGCATTGACAATGTGATGGACAGTCTCATTACATTTTCTACGTAGGCAACACAAACTATATCCTTATGGTTGTTTGAGGGTTTGATGTATGTGAGATTTAGTTTTCACTGCCTGATCTTGGATGGCAAAAATACTGGCTTCAAGTGATAGCGTGACGGCCTGCCATTCTATCCAGCTGAGTGACCCCTGACTGTCAACATGTGCCTTCTGAACATAGTTTCGAAACTGTCCGTGCCTTGATGTCCTCTACCAGTTATTATTATTATTATTATTGTTATCATTTCTGTTGTTGTTATTGTTGCTGCTGTTGTTGTTATTGTTGTCATTGTGGTCATTATGTGCTGCCACACACATATCAGGTCCCGGTTGACCACATAGACAGCATCACTCTAGAATATGTTTCCTTCCGTCTTTTGGGTCCTCAGGCAGCCCAATGGTATGTTCATTGTTTTGATGATTGAGTCCATCGATCTCATTCCTGGCCATCCCCATCTACCTGCTACGTATCCAGTGTACTGAGTACTCTCACAATATGCCCTAAATGAAATACTTTTTATCTGTTCATTTATGCTTCAAAGTGAAGGGTCTGGTTTGACTTGAGCAAGAATCGATTTGTTATTTTTTATCTGCACCAATGACACCAAAGTTTAAAGGCACCAATACTCTTCCTGTTCTGTACATTGCACATTTATTCAAGGCTATGCATAACATAAAATACCACAGTTAGCAACGGAACCAGAGCTCAAAGACTTGTACGTCAAAACAAGACAACATCCTGAAAGACAAGAATACACACAGTTACCAGAACAGGAATGGCCAGTTTTAGTCATTGAGTGCTCCAGTGATGCAGATGTCAGTGTTACTAAATTAGCAACTTTAAAGATATTAACAAATGATACGTGAGATATATTTTGATATTTCCCCCGTGATTCTGGGCTCGTTTTCTTGGTCCATAGCAGCAGCGATGGAGTTAACGGTGGTATCTCGCTCACTTTGAGAGAGCTCTACAAACATTTACATTATGCCACAATACAAGCAGAAACAAGAGGGATCTCTGCAGAAGGAGGGATGGGACCGAGAGATAGGAGATCTGTAGGCGAGGAGAAGCTCCCGAAAGGCATCTTTCGTCGTTGTTTGAGTGGCACTTCGCTTCAGATCTATCTGTTTGCGTTCTCTTTTACACTTGATGTAATCTGATGATGTATTTTGCAGTTTGCCGCTACTAATCGATATAGATAGATATAGCAAAATAATCCCGCATTTATTACAGGTGCACTGCACTTCATGTTGAATACTCTGATACAAAGATGATTGAAAAGGATTTAAAAACTTATTTGCGCTAGTGCTGCCTTCCAGATCTTGATAAATACCTAAGTGTTTACCTTTAATATTGCAACCGGATTGGAATTGGAGTTGCTGCAGTAACTGGGGGTGTAAGATCATTTTCGGGAAAACAAACATCCACAATCTAATCAGGTAATTGTTTTAATTGAATGTGTTCAATTTTGTCACTTAATGTGGTTGATCATTTCGTTAATTAATTGTACCTCTACACCGATACATACTGATGCATACTGAACAGTATCTTTGTTCTAATGATCACTCTCACACTTACGTTTCTGTACCTTTCTACGGCATTTCCCAACCAACTGAAAGACATGAAAAGAAGAGAGTCTGCTTCCTTTAGAAATCCGTCTGCCAGCCCCCTAGGAAAAGGTAAGCGCTTTTGCCCCGTGTTTATGTGATATCCTTTAATGTCTTATACCCCGCAAGACCATTTTAAAACAAAAACGTCTCTCTTCCACGAAGAATATTTCTAGTTGCAGTTAGTATGTTGTATAATAGTCATAGCAAAAATTGACCCATCTACTACTTTCAACTGCATGTGTTTCCATCTTCATGTAGTTTGGTGTTTAAGAAGCCGGTTGAATCACACCAGTAAAGGTGACATGATATGACCTCTTACGACTGGTGACAGTGGGCTGGGGGTGGCGAAGCGTACGACCGGAGAATTCACAAGTTTAATCGTTTGCTATCTTTTCCACGCAAGAACGTGAGGGGCGGTAAAAAGTGTATAGTCTATTTTTGGAAATTAACCAACCCCTCTGGCCCAGACCGAGGGCTGGGAATACCTAGCATAAGGAAGCAGACGTCACAGGATTTACCTAAATATAATCCAAAGCACTTGTCCGGCAGTAGTTAAAATGCGCTGATGTTCAGTTTTTGTATACCCTGACAATTTATACTGTGAAATTGATCATTGTCGTCTTTTGCACATTGTTAAGGAATAAGGCGCGTGGCTATTATGATGTATCTAAAATTGGCAGTAAAATGTTTCAATTTATATTACATATAACTCGTTTTCTCTTAAGGTATAATGAGCTTTACTTTGCCCATCGCTAAAGAGAACTTCACTAAAGTGACATTAACACCACAGGTTCAAAACAGTGAACTGACTCTTCTGATTTCTAGATTATAGTTTTCCTCTTTATGACTGACAGACACACTAGAGCCCCTGTCCTCTGAAGGTGTCTGACATTATAACTACTATTTGCATGGCTCAAAATAGCATGAACTAATCCACTCCAGGACAGCTAATAACAAAAAAGGGAGTTTCCAAAAAACATTAATTAAATGGTTAATTGAAATCACTTGAACTAAGCAGTACATTAGGAAACTCTTATTGTACCATTGTAGCCTTTTCGGTTTTGAAAATGTATTTGTATTGAATTGTGATTTATGCAAATTGGCAAGTTAAGCCATTCTTTATCAAATGGATAACAGGAAGGCAGTCAGCTTTGGTGATATAAACTTCCTTTTCAGTGCATTGATTCAGAAAGGGGTATGGCTTTCCATAATAGGTCGTCATATACGATTAGTCGATCACAGAAAATGTTATTGGCTGACCTCAACTAAGCAGGTAAAAATAGCCCCCACAGACTGCCTGAATAAACATTGTTGGCATTGTTGTAGGCTGCCTGCAACTTGTGCCCAAGCACAGATCGGTCCGATGGTGAGCTGGACAGGTAGGTATGCTGCGAGGCGGAGTCGGGTTACTTCCAGGAAATCTGGAGCTGGTGCAGTTGTTCCACAGGGATCAGAACAGAGCTTAGACGTTGAGCGCAACAACAAAAAAACCAACAAACAAAAAAACAGAGCCGGCAGATCCTCCGACCTCTGTGACTCCACGGCAGACGGCTGACGTCCAGACTGATCAGGTAAATGGGAGAAAAGCTTCAGCTCCAAGCTTTTGCCATTGTCATATTGCCACTTGCAGTGGTGGCTGGGTACAGGTACGTGTGCTGCCGGGCAGCCCTGTGAGTGTCATCAGGTAAAGTTAGCGGTAAATTAGATGTTTTGCAGGATAGCCACTTTTATGCTGACAGAAGGGCTGCCACACAGCGAGCCAGGATTAGTCAAAGGATTACTTATTTTGAGCTGTAACATTAGGTGCTGTATTATGCCACGTCAAGGTCAGAGCTGAGATTGAGCGCTCTGGAAAGCAGGAAGAAGGTTCAGCCTGTCGGTGGCCACATGATCCAGCTCGGAGAAAACAGAGCCCGCTTACAGAGGGCAGCTCCGGGGCTCTGCCAGTGGCATTGCAGCTGCTTGCCATTTGGTGTTCAGCACTGGGGGCTCCTCTGGCAGTGACTGGGGGTGACAGGGGGGCTCCCGCTGCCTGTATCAACAGCCAATTGTTGCATACCTCATGGATTAGTGGTCCTGTCGACGCACTGCCGTCCGCTTCTTAAAATAGAGACAGAGGGACACTCAAGGAAGCAAAAACGCATCCAACCGTGGCAGGAGCCTCATAGTTTCAGAGGAGCGATCAGGAGTCACCCCCCCTAAAGGTGCTCCCTGGACAGAGACTCACATCGGGCTAGAGAGAACTGCACAGGCCAGGGATGGCGTTGACCAGTTCTGAAGGTAAGGGGAGGGGGGGGGCACTGCCTTTTTACAGCTGCTACTGCTGGGTCCTGAGCAAAGTGACCTGCTGGGGTTTCTGCATGGGATGTGAGTATCCAGCATGCTGAGGAAAATAAGCTCTGAGGGTCAAGAAAAGGGGAACTGGAGGGACTGGATCTGTTTCCCGGCCTCGGAAAAGCGTGATGAAGTTTAAGTTCTTGAGAGAGACTGTGGTGGTCTTCCTTTGAAATTCAGGCAACCAGTAGTCGCCTGTTTTCACTAAAATATGGCAATACAGGGGATGAGTCAGCGGTTCAGTGTGGCTGAATGAGTGCTGTGAGTGAGATGTGTAGCAGGGTCTGCTAAGGAGGTAGGGCTAAATCATTTATGCGAACCCATTACTGAATCAATACCGATTTATGAAACCGGGCCCCATTTCAAAAAGAAAAAGCGGGCACTTCTCTTTTAAGTGCCTTTATAAGCTTAACCATTCATCCACTGTAGCCAAGGAGGAATGGATATGGAGCGTGTACGGCAGCATAGACGGTCATGTGTTGAGGGATCCTGTCAGGATCGTGGTCCTTCTAGAACAACCATGACATTCTCAGAAAGGGCAGGGCTTCTGTCTGATGATGCAAAGATGGCTGAGAGCACTGGAGAGGCTCAGATTCCATGTCAACAGGGAAAGTCAATATAGTGCTGGCGGCCACTGGGACACTCGATCTTACCCCTGACACAGCTTACAGGACAACTTGCACACAGCTGCAGCAACATGATGCAAACTACCATAGTGACCTACTCAGCAGACAGTAGGAAGTCATATGCAACTTTCCCTTATTAACTACAGCCACTGCGTTGTGAAAACGATAAATCATAAACCGTAGGTATCCCTGGTTTTGGATTAAGTCCCACTCTTCTTGAAACATTGCATTTCCTACTGGTGTCCTTTAGCTAGTATATATTTCCCGATATTAGAAAGAGAGGGTTTTGAATGTGGGACCCCACTGGACGTGCTGTGAAAGAACTTCAGTAGAAAGATTATGACCCAACTAAAGACTTTTAAAACTTCTGACAGTTTTCCCCCCAAGCACTCAACAGCAGCATGTGGCATCAAGGTCTTCAGAAAAATAATGAGAAGCATGAGCACAATCATAATGCTGTGCAATGGAGTCACTGATGCATCCAGAAGAAAGCCCAGAGGACCTCTGTCCTGTATTTTGCAAAGGTGATTGTGTTTTGCCTCAGACCTCACACCAATCTCAGTGGTCTACATAGTGATACGATATAGGTGTACAGGTACAATTATTCCCCCTTGCCTTTTGAAACATTACTGCAAAAAATGTATGTGGGACTTTGAATATGTTTATCCACACGGTGCTTCTTATCCTGTCCCTCTTTTGGATGCACACTGCCAGTGATTTACAAATGTTCACTCCAGTTATAATTTAGCATCTGTAGCATGGATGTCCATGTTACAGTTATAGAGCGGGGCACTAAGTCCCCGTCACTGCAGACCGAGGAGCAACTTTAACTGTATGAGTTATATGGCTTTGCAAATCCAGTGCTGAATGTAACATGATGATGTTGTGGAGTTACACAGCGTTAGATGAGGCAACAATCACTTGAGAACATGCTTATGATGGTAATTTAAGAAACAGGATTGCAAAATGGACAGGCTGTTATTACTTTTGACCTACGTCTGTATTTACTGTTACTAGAATAACGTGTTTCCTTTGCAGTAATGCTTATTAACGGAGATGGATCTAAAATTATAGGTGACGTTTATATCGAACCATCCAACTGAGAGAAATGCTTATCTGGTGCAGTCAGGGTGAATCTATCACCTATCACAGGAAGTACAGAGACACTCTGTATGGGACGTCAGTCTAGTACAGTGTGCACAGACATACTTGCAATCAGGCACTAAAACCAATTTGGAAACGTGAATTAGTGTAAAGAATTTCTTTAGGCAGGGCCCCAGATGATGCCTAAAATGGTTTTGTGACTTGGTTTCCATGCCTGTCGCCAATGATTACTGTCCAACTCAAGCGAAGAAAAAAACAGGTGTCTTAAGTCTATGGTGAATCTCCTGCATCTGCCTGTTTTGCTACTATCATGTAATTGAACCGCGAACATATACAGAAAAGCAGTGAGTCAGCTGATTAAGGAAATTGTGAAAACAAAACCTAAGTAAATTCATTTCAGGAATTTGTTTTAGTGTAGTATGTACAGTGTTTTTTCATCAAGAAGTATAATTTCAATAATTTTAATAACAACATCGAATTAGGTATTTTCTGTTTGTTATATTTAAACTGTTGAAACCAGAGTACCTGAATGAAACCCACACTTGTACAAACACAAGAACATGCAAGCTGCTCACAATTTAAATTGACTCCAAATGCCTGGAGTTGTAAAGCCGCAGTCTATCTTAACCCTCTGGAGTAGAAATTTCGGCAAACCATTTAAATAACTCTGTGAGTTTTTGTCATATACACATTTAAAAAACACCATCAGAAACCTTGGACGGTCTACATTTCAAATATATATAGGTAGAAACTAAATATATTTTACAACTTTGTGATACGAATAGAAAGAACAAGAGTGACTGACTTAAGCGTCTGCGTCTCGAAGAGCTGTATGTGATTTTCATATGTAACTTCATAAAATCATGTTCAGTGAACACCTGTAAAGTTGTTATGTTTCTGGGTTGCTGTCAATAACAAGGTCTGCTGGCTGAAATGCAGCTGCAGCTTGGAAACATGAGGCAAAGATGTAGATGGGAAGGTGTCCTTGAAATGAATATGTTCAGGCAGCACCAGTCCAAGCCCATGTGCCCCCCCCGGGAGAGCATCACCGCCGGCGCCCCCCATCACAGCAAAGTAAAATGGGCTGGCATGTCACCCATAGGATTGACCAGCCCTGTGTTCAGAAATATCTATACTGTTGTCATTGTGTGTGTCAAGGTGAGTGAGAACAAAAGTGTCATATTCTGGGCTTTTGCTTGTTGTTTGATGATAGGGCTGTACTTCCTGCCTGGATGTAACTCTGGTATTTTCTCTACTCCATGCTCACACTACATCTACATGCAGTATAATTTATGAAATTTTTAGTTATATTTGGTTATGTAATGATTGATATTCACACACTGCTTCACTGTTCTGTATGGTTATTATTAATCATAGTTCTAAATATCATATTATGTTCTAAGAATGTATTGGTAATGAATAAGATCTCATTACTAAGGAAAATGGTTTCATTCTAAGTGCCTCTGACTTATGCTTGTGCTCGTGTAAGACGCATAACGAAGTTTCAGTTGTCAGTGAAGTTCCTGTATCGTATTTCTGCAGACATGCCGCGGCAGTTCCCGAAGATTTCCCTGAGTGAGGTAGATGAGGAGGTACGGCTGTTGGCCGAGAAGGTGTACGCCTCAGCACTGAAGGAGGAGGACACCAAGGATGCTCTGTCCATGTTCTCAGTCCCTGAAGACTGCCCCATCGGCCTACAGCAAGCCAAGGACTACGAGCTGCTGAAGGAAATTGCTGAGCAGCAATCAGAAGAGAGCGCCAAAAGGTGGGCCTTTCTGCTGCCCGATGTCTGCTACAGCCAAAGCATGGGCATCTGAAAGCCTTCAAGGGAGACTTAAAATATGCATCACTACCAGAGCTGCTCTTTATTCTATTAGTTAAGAGCAATTAGGGTCAGGAAGATCATCTATCCATTCATTTTACATAACTGCTTATCACAGCAATCCCAGGAATCACAGAGGAAGAGAACTGGTACTCCAGTTGGCCAGTCAAGTCCAGGGCACATACACACTCATTCTTTCACCAAGGCTATCTATTGGTTTGACTAACACAAATCGAATTGTTTAGCAAGGTTAAGGTTTACCTGGGATTACCGTTTCGTTATGTTCCCAGGAAGAAGAGTTTCAAGTTGATCCGGTCACAGTCAATGTCCCTTCAGATCCCAGTCAGTACAGACTGGACCTATTCCGTGGTATCTCCTCTGCTTTCTCCTGCCTCGACATGCCCTTCTCTTCCTGACAACGTCCCAGAATTCCAGAGGGTTACCATCAGTGGTGATTACTGTGCTGGCGTAAGACACCATAAATGTGCAGCTATCTGTTATTTTGATTGGTTTCAACATTGTAGCCTTTGCTGGAATGAACAGCTGTCAGTCATCACATGTCATCCAAAGCTAGGCCATTTAGCTACAAGACAGCATTAGGAGTTCGGAGAATTAGGCCCCCTCGTGAAAGATTCAGAAAATAAGAACGTAATTTACTTACATGAGATGTTAAATAAGGCAACATGTAGAGGGAGGAACTCCTTTTTGTCTCTAGAATGGGTTATAAAAATGATTCTTAAAAGGTAACAGCCTTTCTGTCCCTAGATCACAGTTGAGGATTACGAGCAGGCAGCCAAGAGCTTGCTGAAAGCCCTATTCATTCGAGAGAAATACGCAAAGCTTGCCTATCACCAGTTTCCCAGGACCACCACTCAGTTCCTCCGAAGTGCTGAAAATGAAAAGTGGAAGGAAGAAGATGAAGTGCTACCAGGTAGAGTAGCTGTGTAGATTTGACTGGTCTTCAGCTGGAAAATGCTGAGATGCTGGATGACGGCAAATGGACTCCAGGAGGGTCCTGCCTCTCAGAAGATCAGAAATTACAGGAAACCCATAAAATGACATATTCGGCACAAATGTTTTTCAGTAGTCTTGGTACATCAGTTTGGTTCCACATCTGAGTCTTCATAAGTATGAACTTTTAACTCCCACCCCATTCCCTCACCCTCAGTGAAATTTAATTCCCCGTAGGTCTGGATTAAATCAGTTGTATCTGAGTTTTATAGTATTGTGATTCATAGCTCAGTTCCGTGAATGATAAGAATGAGCAGGTAAACGTTACTTTAGAGTGCAGCTCATGAGCGAGCTCATGTGTGGACTTCATTGTCACTAATAATTAATTCTACTATAGTATACAAAAAAGTGATTTTTTTTTATTGATTGGCTATGATGTTGATGTAGACATCTGCCCTTGCCCTGAGGAGGGGGAGGACCCGTACAGCATGGTGGACATCCCAGAGAATTTAAATTACGAGCTGAAGATGAAAGACGGCATCATCAATGTTTACGACAGTGCTGAGGCCCTGAAGTTACAGCGGCCCCACAGCCTCCCCTATCCTGACCTGGAGACCTTTGCCATTGACCTCAGCCATGTCCTGGCCATGATCGCTGATGGACCCACGTGAGGACACCCCCATACCCACCCCCTCTATGAGACACGTTATATTTCACTTACTGACTTATAGCAGTGTTTCCCAGTCCCATCCTTGCTTTGCTCCCTCCCAGCTCCCTGCCAGACAGTCCACATTATTGCTCACTCTCAGCTCCCAGTGTAAGCAAAAACGTGGACTTGCAGATCCTCTAGAATCAGATTGGGAAATGCTGACATATGGTACATCTACGTTAACCACAGCTACACATCACATTGCATTCCCTTCCTGTGGTTTTTTGATTCTTGGCCTGTAGAACTTCCGTTAGAGGAGTGTTTCCCAAATCCCATCCTACAGACCCCCAATCATTCCATGAGCTTTTAAATATTTCACCCAGTACACTGGATTCAACTAATTATGGGGTAATTATAATTACTTAATTAGTCTAACTGGATTAACTAGTGATGAAACAGAAGAAATAAATGGAATGACATGGGATGGGTGCCTCTGATTATTATTTGCCAGTCAACAGTTCTGATTGGGAACCTCCTTTGGTCCATTAAAATAACAAAATAACCATCAAAATAACAAAATAACATCAAACTAACTAACTGAAACTAAGCTGGTTCTAGTCATTTCTTGTTGTGGAAGTGCAAACTACCATAAATCACACTTATCATTGCAGGAAGACATACTGCCACAGACGCCTTAACTTCCTGGCATCCAAGTTCTACTTGCATGAGATGCTGAATGAGATGGCGGAGCTCAAGGAGCTGAAGGGGGTCCCTCACCGAGACTTCTATAATGTCAGGAAGGTGAGCACCGGTGCCTCTAATCCACTCCGATATTAATTCAGAAATTCACATCAAAAAATTATATCAAACATACATTTGTCTGTGTCTCGATTTTACTGTCTTATGTCTTTATACAGTGGGCACCTGACTCTAACATTATAGAGATAATGTTAATAAATGGCAGGATAAATTGCGAGATGTGGAAAATATTGTAGTTTATAACTGGTCCAATGAAACCAACCAAAATTATACATTTATTTAATAAATAAACAAATTCACCAAAAACTGTTTCTTAATTATTTGCACCCCTGGTTTAGTACTTGGTGCAACCACTTCTAGCTAAGATAACAGCATGGAGTCTTTTTCTGTACCGTGTGACAAAGGTAAGGCACACATTGGGGGGAATTTCGGACCATTCGTCTATGCAGCTCCTTTCAAGATCAGTCAGATTATTGGGTTTGTGGTTGTCAACTGCCCTCTTCTGTTTTGTTGTCCCAGTTCCATTTCTGCATAGATTTTAAAGGGCTCTAAGTCACTGTATTGCTGGAACATCCAGCTTCAGCTTTGTGAGCTTCTTGGCAGAAGGAACCAAATCGTCAGCCACAATTGCCTGATACTGGGTAGAATCCATAAAGCCACTGGTCTCAACCTGGTGCCCCTGGACCTCTAGATGTAAAACAACCCCAAAACATCAGTGATCTGCCACCATATTTTACAGTGCCTATGAGCTGCCTTTCCTTGGATGCATCTCTGTTTTTGATGTCAAACAAGCCGATACTGATCTGACCAAAACATTCAGTTTTGGTCTCATCTGACCACCGCATCTTTATCCAGTGACCTTTGGAAAACTGCAAGTGCTTGTTTCTGTGTCTTGGGGTCAGAAAAAGCTCTCTTCTTACATTCCTTGCAAAGAGCCAGCAGTTATGGAGGTGGCATCTAACGGTGCTTTTTGAAAGCCCATGGTGACCCCAAGATGCCTCCAAGGCCTGTGATTCTTGGGGATTTTTTTGTTTTTTGCTTTTCTCACCGTCCTCCTTCCCACCCTGGGGGCCAAAATGCACTTGCGCACTCTACCTATCTGGTTTTCAACTGCTCCATACTTTTCACGTTTTTGAATAATTGCCCTGACACTGCTTAGTGCATCTTTCCTTGTTTTATACAATGTTTTATTGTGCACTGTCCCTTTTTAAATAAATAAATAAAACAAAACTAAATATTTAGTCTTTTATGGATCATATTGTAGCCAAAACCAGAGATATGAATGTCTATGACCATCTCTTTCTATTCAACTGCCATTTTTTTGTTTTCTTTTGGTGCTGGATGATAAATGGATTTTGCCTGAATGCTACCTCATTGTTATACCCTAGTGGAACAGGAAGTGATGTGATAAATAAAGGTCAGGTCAGGTTGCTGAGCATGCACTGCTGCAGCGCGTTGCTGCACCCACCATGACTAGACACCTCAGGATCCGGCATGCTAACCCCCTGGCAGACACGTGGTCCAGTCCCACCCTCCAGAAATAGCTGTTTATCTGCCGCAGGCAGGTGTTATGTGGGCGTCCCCTTGGCCTGGTCCAGCTGCATGGGTCCTCAGCAATGAGGATCCTGCGAGCTGGATCACCCTCAGGGAAACGCGCCACATGGCCGTAGTGCCGTAAGTGACGCTCCCTCACAATACAGGTAATGTGCCTCATTCGGGACTCGTCAAGCAACCACTCATTCGAAACAAAGTCAAACCAGCGGTACCCAAGGATTCTCAGAAGAGACACTTTATTGAATTTCATTCCTGGTTTAAATTTTGTAGATTTCATTTACAATAATCTTTAGAGGTGCCATTAATTATGAATCCTTTAATTTGATTAAATGAATAAATCATTTTGGTTGAGTCAATGGAACATTAATAAATTATGATATTTTTTGCATCATGGCATTTCCAGTTTATAATGTTATCATTTGTTTTTTACAGTAATATTTAGTGCATTTCCAGTCAGGGCTGCCAAGTATTCTGAAGCTCACTGTATGGCGTACATAGTTATGTTCCACTTTTTGCTTTTTTTTGCACTGTGACCAATGAGGAATGATATTTAATTTCAGTGCCCCATGCATGTCTCGAAGAGCTGTATGTGATTTTCATATGTAACTTCATAAAATCATGTTCAGTGAACACCTGTAAAGTTGTTATGTTTCTGGGTTGCTGTCAATAACAAGGTCTGCTGGCTGAAATGCAGCTGCAGCTTGGAAACATGAGGCAAAGATGTAGATGGGAAGGTGTCCTTGAAATGAATATGTTCAGGCAGCACCAGTCCAAGCCCATGTGCCCCCCCCGGGAGAGCATCACCGCCGGCGCCCCCCATCACAGCAAAGTAAAATGGGCTGGCATGTCACCCATAGGATTGACCAGCCCTGTGTTCAGAAATATCTATACTGTTGTCATTGTGTGTGTCAAGGTGAGTGAGAACAAAAGTGTCATATTCTGGGCTTTTGCTTGTTGTTTGATGATAGGGCTGTACTTCCTGCCTGGATGTAACTCTGGTATTTTCTCTACTCCATGCTCACACTACATCTACATGCAGTATAATTTATGAAATTTTTAGTTATATTTGGTTATGTAATGATTGATATTCACACACTGCTTCACTGTTCTGTATGGTTATTATTAATCATAGTTCTAAATATCATATTATGTTCTAAGAATGTATTGGTAATGAATAAGATCTCATTACTAAGGAAAATGGTTTCATTCTAAGTGCCTCTGACTTATGCTTGTGCTCGTGTAAGACGCATAACGAAGTTTCAGTTGTCAGTGAAGTTCCTGTATCGTATTTCTGCAGACATGCCGCGGCAGTTCCCGAAGATTTCCCTGAGTGAGGTAGATGAGGAGGTACGGCTGTTGGCCGAGAAGGTGTACGCCTCAGCACTGAAGGAGGAGGACACCAAGGATGCTCTGTCCATGTTCTCAGTCCCTGAAGACTGCCCCATCGGCCTACAGCAAGCCAAGGACTACGAGCTGCTGAAGGAAATTGCTGAGCAGCAATCAGAAGAGAGCGCCAAAAGGTGGGCCTTTCTGCTGCCCGATGTCTGCTACAGCCAAAGCATGGGCATCTGAAAGCCTTCAAGGGAGACTTAAAATATGCATCACTACCAGAGCTGCTCTTTATTCTATTAGTTAAGAGCAATTAGGGTCAGGAAGATCATCTATCCATTCATTTTACATAACTGCTTATCACAGCAATCCCAGGAATCACAGAGGAAGAGAACTGGTACTCCAGTTGGCCAGTCAAGTCCAGGGCACATACACACTCATTCTTTCACCAAGGCTATCTATTGGTTTGACTAACACAAATCGAATTGTTTAGCAAGGTTAAGGTTTACCTGGGATTACCGTTTCGTTATGTTCCCAGGAAGAAGAGTTTCAAGTTGATCCGGTCACAGTCAATGTCCCTTCAGATCCCAGTCAGTACAGACTGGACCTATTCCGTGGTATCTCCTCTGCTTTCTCCTGCCTCGACATGCCCTTCTCTTCCTGACAACGTCCCAGAATTCCAGAGGGTTACCATCAGTGGTGATTACTGTGCTGGCGTAAGACACCATAAATGTGCAGCTATCTGTTATTTTGATTGGTTTCAACATTGTAGCCTTTGCTGGAATGAACAGCTGTCAGTCATCACATGTCATCCAAAGCTAGGCCATTTAGCTACAAGACAGCATTAGGAGTTCGGAGAATTAGGCCCCCTCGTGAAAGATTCAGAAAATAAGAACGTAATTTACTTACATGAGATGTTAAATAAGGCAACATGTAGAGGGAGGAACTCCTTTTTGTCTCTAGAATGGGTTATAAAAATGATTCTTAAAAGGTAACAGCCTTTCTGTCCCTAGATCACAGTTGAGGATTACGAGCAGGCAGCCAAGAGCTTGCTGAAAGCCCTATTCATTCGAGAGAAATACGCAAAGCTTGCCTATCACCAGTTTCCCAGGACCACCACTCAGTTCCTCCGAAGTGCTGAAAATGAAAAGTGGAAGGAAGAAGATGAAGTGCTACCAGGTAGAGTAGCTGTGTAGATTTGACTGGTCTTCAGCTGGAAAATGCTGAGATGCTGGATGACGGCAAATGGACTCCAGGAGGGTCCTGCCTCTCAGAAGATCAGAAATTACAGGAAACCCATAAAATGACATATTCGGCACAAATGTTTTTCAGTAGTCTTGGTACATCAGTTTGGTTCCACATCTGAGTCTTCATAAGTATGAACTTTTAACTCCCACCCCATTCCCTCACCCTCAGTGAAATTTAATTCCCCGTAGGTCTGGATTAAATCAGTTGTATCTGAGTTTTATAGTATTGTGATTCATAGCTCAGTTCCGTGAATGATAAGAATGAGCAGGTAAACGTTACTTTAGAGTGCAGCTCATGAGCGAGCTCATGTGTGGACTTCATTGTCACTAATAATTAATTCTACTATAGTATACAAAAAAGTGATTTTTTTTTATTGATTGGCTATGATGTTGATGTAGACATCTGCCCTTGCCCTGAGGAGGGGGAGGACCCGTACAGCATGGTGGACATCCCAGAGAATTTAAATTACGAGCTGAAGATGAAAGACGGCATCATCAATGTTTACGACAGTGCTGAGGCCCTGAAGTTACAGCGGCCCCACAGCCTCCCCTATCCTGACCTGGAGACCTTTGCCATTGACCTCAGCCATGTCCTGGCCATGATCGCTGATGGACCCACGTGAGGACACCCCCATACCCACCCCCTCTATGAGACACGTTATATTTCACTTACTGACTTATAGCAGTGTTTCCCAGTCCCATCCTTGCTTTGCTCCCTCCCAGCTCCCTGCCAGACAGTCCACATTATTGCTCACTCTCAGCTCCCAGTGTAAGCAAAAACGTGGACTTGCAGATCCTCTAGAATCAGATTGGGAAATGCTGACATATGGTACATCTACGTTAACCACAGCTACACATCACATTGCATTCCCTTCCTGTGGTTTTTTGATTCTTGGCCTGTAGAACTTCCGTTAGAGGAGTGTTTCCCAAATCCCATCCTACAGACCCCCAATCATTCCATGAGCTTTTAAATATTTCACCCAGTACACTGGATTCAACTAATTATGGGGTAATTATAATTACTTAATTAGTCTAACTGGATTAACTAGTGATGAAACAGAAGAAATAAATGGAATGACATGGGATGGGTGCCTCTGATTATTATTTGCCAGTCAACAGTTCTGATTGGGAACCTCCTTTGGTCCATTAAAATAACAAAATAACCATCAAAATAACAAAATAACATCAAACTAACTAACTGAAACTAAGCTGGTTCTAGTCATTTCTTGTTGTGGAAGTGCAAACTACCATAAATCACACTTATCATTGCAGGAAGACATACTGCCACAGACGCCTTAACTTCCTGGCATCCAAGTTCTACTTGCATGAGATGCTGAATGAGATGGCGGAGCTCAAGGAGCTGAAGGGGGTCCCTCACCGAGACTTCTATAATGTCAGGAAGGTGAGCACCGGTGCCTCTAATCCACTCCGATATTAATTCAGAAATTCACATCAAAAAATTATATCAAACATACATTTGTCTGTGTCTCGATTTTACTGTCTTATGTCTTTATACAGTGGGCACCTGACTCTAACATTATAGAGATAATGTTAATAAATGGCAGGATAAATTGCGAGATGTGGAAAATATTGTAGTTTATAACTGGTCCAATGAAACCAACCAAAATTATACATTTATTTAATAAATAAACAAATTCACCAAAAACTGTTTCTTAATTATTTGCACCCCTGGTTTAGTACTTGGTGCAACCACTTCTAGCTAAGATAACAGCATGGAGTCTTTTTCTGTACCGTGTGACAAAGGTAAGGCACACATTGGGGGGAATTTCGGACCATTCGTCTATGCAGCTCCTTTCAAGATCAGTCAGATTATTGGGTTTGTGGTTGTCAACTGCCCTCTTCTGTTTTGTTGTCCCAGTTCCATTTCTGCATAGATTTTAAAGGGCTCTAAGTCACTGTATTGCTGGAACATCCAGCTTCAGCTTTGTGAGCTTCTTGGCAGAAGGAACCAAATCGTCAGCCACAATTGCCTGATACTGGGTAGAATCCATAAAGCCACTGGTCTCAACCTGGTGCCCCTGGACCTCTAGATGTAAAACAACCCCAAAACATCAGTGATCTGCCACCATATTTTACAGTGCCTATGAGCTGCCTTTCCTTGGATGCATCTCTGTTTTTGATGTCAAACAAGCCGATACTGATCTGACCAAAACATTCAGTTTTGGTCTCATCTGACCACCGCATCTTTATCCAGTGACCTTTGGAAAACTGCAAGTGCTTGTTTCTGTGTCTTGGGGTCAGAAAAAGCTCTCTTCTTACATTCCTTGCAAAGAGCCAGCAGTTATGGAGGTGGCATCTAACGGTGCTTTTTGAAAGCCCATGGTGACCCCAAGATGCCTCCAAGGCCTGTGATTCTTGGGGATTTTTTTGTTTTTTGCTTTTCTCACCGTCCTCCTTCCCACCCTGGGGGCCAAAATGCACTTGCGCACTCTACCTATCTGGTTTTCAACTGCTCCATACTTTTCACGTTTTTGAATAATTGCCCTGACACTGCTTAGTGCATCTTTCCTTGTTTTATACAATGTTTTATTGTGCACTGTCCCTTTTTAAATAAATAAATAAAACAAAACTAAATATTTAGTCTTTTATGGATCATATTGTAGCCAAAACCAGAGATATGAATGTCTATGACCATCTCTTTCTATTCAACTGCCATTTTTTTGTTTTCTTTTGGTGCTGGATGATAAATGGATTTTGCCTGAATGCTACCTCATTGTTATACCCTAGTGGAACAGGAAGTGATGTGATAAATAAAGGTCAGGTCAGGTTGCTGAGCATGCACTGCTGCAGCGCGTTGCTGCACCCACCATGACTAGACACCTCAGGATCCGGCATGCTAACCCCCTGGCAGACACGTGGTCCAGTCCCACCCTCCAGAAATAGCTGTTTATCTGCCGCAGGCAGGTGTTATGTGGGCGTCCCCTTGGCCTGGTCCAGCTGCATGGGTCCTCAGCAATGAGGATCCTGCGAGCTGGATCACCCTCAGGGAAACGCGCCACATGGCCGTAGTGCCGTAAGTGACGCTCCCTCACAATACAGGTAATGTGCCTCATTCGGGACTCGTCAAGCAACCACTCATTCGAAACAAAGTCAAACCAGCGGTACCCAAGGATTCTCAGAAGAGACACTTTATTGAATTTCATTCCTGGTTTAAATTTTGTAGATTTCATTTACAATAATCTTTAGAGGTGCCATTAATTATGAATCCTTTAATTTGATTAAATGAATAAATCATTTTGGTTGAGTCAATGGAACATTAATAAATTATGATATTTTTTGCATCATGGCATTTCCAGTTTATAATGTTATCATTTGTTTTTTACAGTAATATTTAGTGCATTTCCAGTCAGGGCTGCCAAGTATTCTGAAGCTCACTGTATGGCGTACATAGTTATGTTCCACTTTTTGCTTTTTTTTGCACTGTGACCAATGAGGAATGATATTTAATTTCAGTGCCCCATGCATCACAGAGCTGAGATAACAGTAAAGGTACTTTGCCTTGACTTTGATCAATGGAACCTTTTGAGCAACAAATCGATACATTCAGCGGCTGCTTGGAGTTCACATATTAGCAAAAATTGGAGAAAAGTATAATGCAGTATTCAGCATGATTTATTAGCATGATTCTCTTTTTTGTTTGTTTTTCCACATTTTCAGTATGTCTGAGTTGAACTCCTGGTGTCTCTTGGCTACTCAGGTTGACACACACATCCATGCAGCAGCCTGCATGAACCAGAAGCATTTGCTCCAGTTCATCCAGAATACCAACAAGATGGAGGCAGACCGAGTGGTACAGCAAAAGGGAGGGAAGAAGATGACCCTCAAGGAGGTCTTTGATAATCTGAACATGGACCCTTATGATCTCACTGTGGATTCCTTGGACGTGCATGCTGTAAGCATATCAAGCCTTGAGTGGAATATGTTGGATTACTTGTTTAGGTTAACCTACATGTTTAAGTAACCTTTGTTATCTTGCCATAATAATGGCATTCCATTAAATATTTTCAAGGACACCTGTAATCATTCGCATTAGAGGTATCTGCAGCTCATTTTCTCACACTTTTTAGGGCAGACAGACATTTCATCGGTTTGATAAGTTTAATTCCAAATATAACCCAGTGGGGGCCAGTGAACTCAGAGAGATCTACTTGAAAACCGACAATCACATCCAAGGGGAGTACTTTGCACGTCTTATTAAGGTAAGAAAGGGTTAGTAGCTTAATTCAGTAAAAATATTGCAAATTTATTGATTGTATAACAAAAATCTTTAGTTTATTCATTTGTTTACAAAAACATACAGTACATTAACAAAAAACTGTAGTTTTAAGTAAAACATTTATTTCAGGTAGCAATAATTTGAAACCCAAATTATAGTTATAAAAAAGTTGTTCTGCGTTAAAAAGTTCATTGACAAGCAGTCTCATTGGGTGCTTTTTAAATAGCAGCACCTTTCCAATAACATAAAACACCGAACATTTGTTTTTAATATCTGTCCGGGAGACAATAACTATAATAGCTACTTATAGCCAAATGGCAAGAACAAAACTAATTGAGTCAGTCAAAAAAATGACATTTAATAAGACGAAAATATGTGTGGACCTTTGTTATGAAACCAATAAATTTGAAACATTTTTACAGAATTAAGCAAACGTGCCAAGATTTTCTCTGAGCACTGTATGCGACATGTGCATCATCTGACAGGGGTTTTAATGGGATGAAGAAGATGCAAAAGTCACTAAACCAAATATCCTGGCATATATGTAAAATTAGCCATGTTGTTTATAACTTGCTCCTTCGATATTTCATGTCTGCAGAAACCCTAAACCAAACCCACTAGCTTTATGGATGTTATCATAAAATTGTGTTATCCACAGAATGAACGTGCTGGAGGTAAGAATTTGCTCAGTGCTTCCTAACCCTGTCTTTGGTAGGAAGTGGCTCACGACTTGCAGGAGAGTAAATACCAGTACGCAGAACCACGGCTTTCCATCTATGGCCGGGCCCCGGAGGAGTGGGAGAACCTGTCCAAGTGGTTCATTCAGCACCGGGTGCATTCACCCAACATGAAGTGGGTTATCCAGGTGCCCAGGATTTAGTAAGTGCCGCAGCACCCGAATAACTACACATTCTGGTCTACTCTCTGAGATTATTTATACTCCATTAATTATTTCATGCCATTATGGAAAGCACTTACAATTTTGTACATTTACATAGCATGATATTTCACTAGAACAATTCAAGTGAAATACTTTGCTGAAGGGCATTGCAGCACCTACAAACTGCCACATTTGGGTTACGCGTTCTTAAGTAATAGGCGACCTACTGCCAACTTTTTATTTTGTCATTGGCCTGGAACAGCCTGAGGTGACGATCAGAATATTATATAAACATTTAGCAGCAGTTATTCTAGAAAGAATTTCCAAGTTAATTGAAGGGACACCTTTGGTAGACTTGTAACTTATGCTTAACTGGGCTTAAAAGTTATCTGACTCTGATTCGCACCCTTGAATTCTGATCCAACCTGAAGCTTTGATATCCCTTTTCCCCTTGCTGTATTGTTGATTTATTAAACACATTTTTTTCATATTTATCATTTAATACTGCAGCTAGTTTCACATTTTGTCTCACACATCTGTCATTTCTTTACACACAGTTGGTTTGTCTCTTATTAATATTAATATTGTGTTATGTGAGATATGTATATACAGTATTCATGGATATCTTTATGTTTTCTGTTTCTTTCATGAAAGAATCAGCAGTTATTGAACATTGTAGCATACCAATTATTACATATATTTTATTTCAAGTTAGTCTGTATCACTGAGATTTATGAATAATTACTTAGGAGGTAAATCAATAGTGAACAAAGCTGCTATTTATTCAGCTGGAACATGAACTGGATTTCCATTGGTTACCATTTAATACTTGGGAATAATCACCTGAAAACCAATATTTTCTCTTTCAGTGATATTTTCAAGTCCCGAAAGTTAATATCTAACTTTGCAAAGATGCTGGAAAATGTCTTCCTCCCTCTTTTTGAAGCCACCATTAACCCTCAAAAGCACAAAGAGCTGCATGTCTTCTTGAAATATGTGAGTATAAGTCACTCAACTCTGATTCCTGATTTCGAGGATACGAAGGGTTTGAAATTACCATTGTGGCTCAGAACTGGTTAAATGGACAGCTGTTAAAGTGATGCTCATCTCAGTAGTATTTTTGCTGCATGTTGTATGGTAAACATTCAGAGGGGTTATCCAGAGAAGATTAGCTTTTTGTATGAACCATCCCTGCCAGTATTCTGAACCCTTTCCTTCTGAGGACTAACTTCCTTGCACAGGTGACAGGTTTTGACAGTGTGGATGACGAGTCCAAGCACAGTGACCACATGTTCTCCTACAAAAGCCCCAAACCCGAAGAGTGGACCACAGACAGCAACCCACCTTATAGTTACTACCTCTTCTACATGTACGCCAACATCATGGTGCTGAACAACTTCCGGAAGTAAGTGTTTGATGACCTCTTTCCAGCCTATAGCTCTCGGGACCTGTGCCTAATAGAAAACATGTAGGTTATCTTCTTTTTTTTTTAAAACCTGTCGCATTAAATTTAAATGCATTAATACTATTTATAAATGGGTTTTTAATAGTCTTCAATGTGTGATACATCAGGATTCTAGTCCTATAGCTTCAGAACTTGTTTACAGTAACTGTACTCTCAATAAAGTGCAGCAAATATGTTCGCTCCATTGTTTCCTCAAATCATAGACTAAATTAGTGCAGGAAGTACATAATTTGTCAATTCACCATAAAGGCTTCACCATGTAAAGCTTCCTTGCTCTTAATTATGTGATGTAGTTGTTCATCATGTTAAAGTTCTCATTCTCCGGATGCTTCGTAGAGAGCGAGGCCTCAACACCTTCCAGTTCCGGCCGCACTGTGGTGAGGCAGGCTCCATCACTCACCTGGTCTCTGCCTTCCTGACTGCTGATAACATATCCCACGGCCTCAACCTGAAGAAGGTGGGTTGTCTTCTTTTCGTGCCTCTTCTCCAAACAGCTCTGCTGTCTCAAATTGCTCTGCAGACAGCTATTTAAGCTGGGAATTTTGCAAGGTCCTAAGAATAGTATGCTAGCTTCTGAGGTAGAAAACTCATTACTGATAGGACAAACAAACAAGTACCTCTTATAGGTGTGATATTGATAGCAGATAGAACTGCTGATGTCATCACTGGTGTGGTGGGGCTTAGGAGGCTCGTAAAACGGACAATGTTTGGTGTGTCCCTCCAGAGTCCCGTGCTGCAGTATCTGTACTACCTGGCCCAGGTGCCTATTGCCATGTCCCCGCTCAGCAACAACAGCCTTTTCCTGGAGTACTCCAAGAACCCGCTGAGAGAGTTCCTGCACAAGGGGCTCTGCGTGTCCCTGTCTACCGATGACCCCATGCAGTTCCACTACACCAAGGTGTGAGACTGTCAGATGGCAGAAGACAGGAAGACCAGGACAATGTTATGCAAACCCCATAGTCTCAACAGTACATATACAGTATAACACTGCTCACAGAAAGTCTTGGAACGCTTGCTTAATTCAGTAAAAACATTGCAGATTTATTGGTTTCATAACGAAATTCCATTGATAAGCAATGTTTACCATCTTCACATACCTTCTGCGCAGACATTTTTTATATGTCATATGTGTGTTTTTTGCCTGACTCATTCAGTTCTGTTCTTGTCATTTTATAATAAATTGCTATAGTAGTTATTGGCTCCAAAAGAGATACTAAACACAAATGTTTGGTGTTTTATGTTATTGCAAAGATGTTACCTAATAAGACAATGAGGTTCTTAACCCAAAACAGCTCTTTTAGAACTATAATTTGGGTTTCAATTTATTAGTACTTGAAATAAATGTTTTAGTTAAAACTACTGGTTGTTTCTAATGTGATACACATTTTTGTAAAGAAATTAATAAAGTAACAGTAAAGTAATAGTTTTGCTATAAAACTAATAAAATTGTAACATTTTTACTGAATTAAGCAAGTGCCCCAAAATTTTCTGTGAATACCGTATTAGTCAGAGATATTAAACTCATACTATTTCTTAGCAGAGAATGTATAAACCTATTCCTTATAGCATATATGTACAGTTGTGCTTTATTTCATAGACATATAAGAAATTGATCATTTTAGTCCCTGCAGTTGTAAAAAAAAAAAAAACACATAAACAAGGTGGATCCGTCGAGGTGTGAGGGTTTGTGTTAAAGTTACGTGGCGGGGAGATGGGGTGTGACTGTGTACTGGTACCTTGCAGGAGGCGCTGATGGAGGAATATGCCATCGCGGCACAACTGTGGAAGCTCAGCACATGTGACGTCTGCGAGATCGCCAGGAACAGCGTGCTGCAGAGCGGCCTCTCGCACCAGGTGGGTGGGCAGGGGGGCAGTGCGCCTCGTCAACGTCTCCTTGCCCCATCTGCATTTGGATCACGTTACTAGTGCGACTGCAAGCTAATCACAGCATGGACTAGATTGCAGATTCATTCCTCAACCTCAGGCCCTGTCATTCGAGACAGGAGCTACACCCCTGTGTTGCCCACATGAGTTGTGTTTTTATATATTCCCCTAGAGATAAGGTCAGCCACACACTGCCATGTGCCAGAGGACACCTACCTGTGGATGTGATCCAGCATGGTGTTATAAGGCCTGATCTAAAATGATATGACTGTGACCCTCTTGGCAGGAGAAGAAGCATTTCCTGGGAGTGAACTACCTGAAGAATGGGCCGGAGGGGAACGATATCCGGAGGACCAACGTGGCACAAATCCGCATGGCCTACAGGCATGAGACCCTGTGCAATGAGCTCAGCTTCCTGGTAGATGCCGTCAAATCGGCGGCGATTGTCGCACAGTCACAGTAACTACAGCTTGTCACAATCAGACTGCTGCCTTGTGTGATGAGGCCAGATTATTCAGTAGTTACTCACATCCGCTTTGATTGCCGTGCTAAAGCCAAATAGACAGAAATGCAAGTACTAAGCCTCTGCTTGAACATTAGAAATGCAACTAAATACACAAATGCATGCACACTGTATATTGTACATATAAGGCTTTATGATGCCCATTTATTTTCAACTCTGTTTAAACATTTTATTCATTTTTGTACAATATCATCCTTAAAAAGGGGATGTGGGCTTTATCCAGTTAATCATCAGTGCAGGCAGACTGAAACTCTCACTCTTATTTATTTCCTCTGTGTGAGGAAATTCCTCACCTGGACAACAAGCCAACTGCACAGGCCAGCCTACTGTAGTCCTCCAGGAGAGAGTATGGTAACACTATGACCTACTGTGCTGTAGGTCTCCAGTTTAAAATCACTCTGAAGAGGTATTTTGCAGCACTGTGCATTTCTTCCTTACACATTTTATAATGCTTGCTAAACGTTGCCTTTGTTTATTCTGCTACATGAGCTTCTCTGTGAATGGATCTTTACATTCATTAGATGCATTAAACAGCAAATCGTGGCAACATCTGATAGATAAACGGCCACCTGCGTTTGCATTGACATTCTACACTACAGCTCAAAAATTTGGGATTACTTAGAAATTTCCTTGTTTTCCATGAAAATATACGTGTGAGTTTGAATAGGAAATGCTGCTGAATAAATAGAAAATAGTCATTGACAAAGTTAGAAATAATAATTTTTAAATTAAAATACAGTGGTACCTCAGTTCTCAAACTCACTAGAACTCGAATTTCTTGAAAGTCAAACAAACCAGTTTGGCCTAGAACTCGATCTGAATATCGGAACTCGAACCGTGAACGCTGACCTAATATAAATTGTACTAGTGATGGCCGATTTGCGAATGAATCGTTCTTTTTAACTCGGTTTTTTTAGTGAGCGGGTTGAACCGATTCGTAAGTCTGAACGAATCGGTTTTTTAAATTATTTTAAAATGTTTTTAAAACTGATCTTTGCCTATTCAACATCCAAGGAAATTTCTAAGTGATCCCAAAATTTTGAACAGTACTGTACATACACTGGACTGCACTGCTTCTCGTCATCGCTGGCTGAGGTACAGAGATTTCCTGAGAGTTCCCGAGCACAGCATCTACCCTGTCCTTGTGCTACAATCTGCATTTTAACTACACTTATCTCATTATTTGGCATTCTTATGCATTTTTATATATGGACACATTCGTAAGTGTTGCTGCCAATGGGAGTGTCAATGTAAATACTTTTGTTTATTGTGAGAAGTAACAGGGTTAGAAACCACCTCATGACACACTTGACATTGTTCAGAACTCTATGCCAAGTAAACTTCATTGAGTTTGTCAAGCAAGTAGTTTTAGTGTCGTTTTAGGTGAAAAAGACATTTTAAAACTGAAGTTCTTTTAGGTATGAAAAGGGATGAATAGAAACAGTAGGAAAACAGATTTGTAAAAGCTGTTTGCACATAAATTAAACATCTGTAGGTATTTGTTTTATATTTATACACAAGACAAATACTGTGAAGATGGGTTTGAACATTTTATCATACACTCATAAAAGTATTTGACTTTTGTATGATCTAAAGAAAATGCAGATTCAAATATTTGCAAATGCAAGTGTACCTATATCTAGGAATTAAAAAATTGCATATTGCTAAATTATAAAGTGTACTTTGTTTTTCTACAGAAAAAGATGACACTGAGCACATCTCATTGCTGTGTTTTCCATCAGTGAAACACACAGATATTTCAAAAATTACATATTAAGATTGTAGCAAAGCCATCCTGCTAAGTAACAGGAGGTTACGAGGCTGACAAAGGAGCCACCTAGAGGTTAAACATATTCCTTTTAATAACGATAAAAAACGTACATCGGCAAAAAGCATGCTCTCTCATTAAAGATAAGCAGGACATGGCCCTATGCATTTCCAGAGTGCAATTATAAAGGAAACTCACATTCATACATAGTGTTTTATATAAATATATAAGTGGTTTTGGTAGTTTTCAATGAGTCCTTTAAAATAAGTGCGCATCTTATCAAAAGAAAAACATTTTCCACAATATTTAATCAAAAATTCCCTTTTAGTTTAAAGCCGAAATCTGACAGTTGTAATAGAAGCGTGTATTTTCACATTTTGAATTTCACAGTCTACTACCCCTCCCTAAAATCTTCAATAATGTCCTTTTCATATTTACAATTTAGAGCTTAGGCAAACTTACCATTTTAAAACAAAACAGCTACTGACATTTCTGGCAAATTACACAACAATATGTAAGAGTAATGTTGCCCTAATAGTAATAATTAAAATTCTGAAATATAAAGCAACCAGTTTTAAGAATTAAGATATCTAAAAAACAAGTTTCAACATTAATACCAGGAAGTATTTTCTGCAGCATGCCCACAAATCCTGACCTCTTTCATAAATGTAAATATGAATTTCCATTATTCCCCATACAGCTTCGAGTCACATTGATCAAATCCTACTTATAGCTGCTTTAGGGATGAAACCTCCATGGAAATCATCTTAAGGTTTTGTTTTTGTGTATGACAGTGAATCAGCTATTTATTAGACTGCCGTTCAAAGTAAACTTCCCATTGTTTTTAACACTGAATCTCTGGAGAACCACCCCAGATGCTTCTGGCATGGGTCTCGGCAGCCACCGGGCCTGCAGGGGGGCATTTAAGCTCTCGTTTACTGCTGAAAATACAGTAGAATCCAAACTCTCCTCAATCACACTGAAACAACTGGGACAAAAACTCATTTCGTCTGGTGTCCCGATTCCAACTGAGAGAGAAAAAAACTCTGTTAAACTACAGACTTGGGTCAGCAGATGTGCATCTCAGTGTTCTGAGCTTTAAAGGTGGTACCTGCTATATGCATTTCATTTAAAAAAGAGTTAAAAAACACACACACAATATAGTTCCCTCAAAATGAGACTACTGTCCAATTCACATTTGAATAGCAATTACAGTGGTAGACAAGGCAGTGCTGAACTGAATGAAAACTCAAATTCATAATGTCTTAAAACAATGGAGTATGAATATAAGCAATTAGGTTTCTGTTTATTTAAGGTCTGTGTGGAATTCCAGCTTCATCTGCCAAGTTGAGGATATAACCCGCTATATCCTCCTCCGTGGGGGCGTCAGACATGACCCATGACTCGTTGGCGGCGGTCACTTGCAAACGGCAGATCGGGCAGTTCCTGCTGTGGTCGCTCCTGTTCAGTAAAACGCAGCACAAATTCCATCCTGTCACTTACACTATGTATTGGCTTCTCGTCAGGTTTCACACAGCTTCCAATCATCTCAAAATTAGTGCCGCACAAGGCAGCCGGATGTCTGCTGGAGCCCCAGGGAGTATGAAGCTAGCTCCCTTAATGCACATCCCCGCCTACTGGCCCATTTTCACACTGCCAATCGAAGCCACCATGCTGCGTAGCTTGCATAGTTCGTGAGAAAGCTCAGCGCCGATGACCAGTAAATCACAGACCAAATGCATGAAGGGAGGTGCTGAAGGCAGCTGGGGAATCGCAGCCAATATTTCCCTCTCTTTCAGGGGAAACAGGCCAACTTCCTGCTCAGAATCTAGATAATGAGCATATGAAGGGCTCCTTTAAACAGACCCCTCCAGCACCAGGCATCCCACACTGAACAGAGCATATGCAGAGTACAGTAAGACACTTGATGGGAGCAGACCTGGAACTCATTGCCTGGCTATTATTAATGGTCATGAAAGGAGGTGACTCTTACCACTTATCGATGCACTTCTGACAGAAGCTGTGGGTACAGGGCAAGATGAGGTCAGCCTTCCCATCCATACAGATACAGCACTCCTCCTCATCCGTCAGCTGTTTCACCCTGTTTGCAGCACATACACATACAGACAATACAAGCAAACTTACACACCATACTAGAACCATACCAACTCTATGAAAATGCAATTGCATCAGTTTGTAAATGACACTTCATGGCCAAATCAGTTTCATGTCATGCCCCAAAAACAGCCTTGACACTACACATCCGATTCATTTCCAAGGGACATTTCCTTATAGGCATTACCTGCCCATCCACATGCTAGCCTGGCAGGAGTCCACGGAGGCTAAGGGCACAGAGGATCCCCCAGAGCAGCCTTCTAGAGAGAGCACCTCTGCTGCCTGGCCAGTGATGTCCTTGTACAGCTGGATGAACTGGTAGAGGTTCATGATGCGCGAGGCCTCCACCATGCCGTTCTCCTTGTTTATCTGCCATCACACAGGGCGTACACAGTCATCAGAAGCTCCCGGAACCATTTCAACAGGAATGCAACAGCCCCCCCGACCCACTGACATCACTCACTTTCGTACAGACTATCCTCACTGCGACCTTCCAAAGAGCTGAAGCATCCGATCCTGGCTGAACTTCAAAAAGCAAATGCTTCGGCTGCCCGACAGCTAGCTTGGCTGTTCTGAAGAGTCAAAACACAAACAGCGAGGATAAAAATCCTCAGTAACATGCAGTAAACAGGTGACTGTCATCTGGAGTTTGACCCTCTTAAAGCCACAGTAGGACAGCTTACACATCATTGAGTTCTGCCACCCGGCCCAGGAACTCTTCATAGGTGAGGTAGCCGCTGTCACGCACCAGCAGGGCATGCTTCACCACCTTCTCAGGCAGCCTGTTGATGACCGTCTGCGTTTGACCGGAGATCTGCTGGCCCATTCTGGGTCCACCAAGGAAACGCCAGTGTAGTAAGGTTAGGTCTCATTTAAGACGGTGTCATCTAGACGGGACACATACAACATCGGCGTTCAGCACAAACACTGACAGACTACACGGAATCACCGGCATTTCAGAGCAAGTTTATTTCATTCATCACTATAGCCTTTTACATGTCCTTGGAGGAAAAAAAAAAACAGTACGTTTGAAATATTAACCAGAATATACAGACATTGCGCCACCAGTTATGATTCTACATCAATATAGCATTTTACTACAAAAATGAACCAACACAGAGAACCGTAACCAATACTATGCAAATTAGGACTGCCGATGATACGCTAAGTCAGATGCAACGTCAGGCAGGCTCCGAAATAAATCAACATAACAAAAAATGCTCATTTATATCAGCTGTTGACATAAACAGGTACGCCCATCCGGGCACAACAGTAGTACAAGTAAGCGGCGTTTTATTTATGCAATAATATATATATACAATATTACAGAAACAAATGGCCAGAGATATAAGCAATAAATCAATTACAATTATGTGAAACTAACAGTGAATAACAACAACAATAAACCGAAGCAAACTACGTTGCAAATGGTAATACAACGACGGAAAGCTTCTGTAAAGTTCTGTAAACATTTTCATAGTATTAGCATTTATGCAAAGCTACGGAAGCGATCGGCACAAAGATACAGAGGCCGCATATACACCTAAGGTATAAATCTCGGTTTTATACGGGGGGGAAAGCCGTAGAATTGCACGCCTGAGTGACCTGAACCCGAAAAAAAAGGTGACAAGGACTCCAGGTTCACGAGCAGCCCGTTAGACAAGCGCAGTTTCTCTGAAAGTACTCACACACGTCGTAACACGAAGGTACTGCACCAGAGCAACCGCCGGCGCTGCTTCGCCAAGAAGGCTGCTGGAAATCTAATACAACTTCTGGATAATCTGATAGCGTCATCTAGTGGTGGGATGTGAGAATGGCCTGGGACCGCAATACCGTCGGTGTCTACGTCGATCACTGTATCTTCAACGTAAAGCTGTCATTTTTATCAGTAAAATGTAATGTTTATGCAAAAGTCTGCTATTTATTATTATTCAGATTCCAACCGTTTTTTCTAGAAGACACACAGATAAATACAGGGGCGTTGCTAGAGATTTCGGGCCCCATGAAGGCATATCATATTTGGTCCCCAGTCCAGACCAATCCAGATATTTTCCTAATTGTATAGCCCCCCTTGGAATCATCCGAACTCCCCTCGCCTTACGGGGTCCCTGGATACATATACAGATGAGAGGCCAAATATGGGGGTTCAGTCAGCTTCCTGCTCCACTTGATATCCGTTTATAATAATGTCCATCATCCAAATTACTACGGGACAACTTGCTGCTTGACTTATTTGACTGCTTCAAATATGACGGCATGAACTGTTACTTTATTAAGATGACCTAATTCTTTTACTAGATAAATTATATATCCATAAATGAACCTTACTATGTGTAGATTTTGGTTTAATGGAGACCTACTCTTTGCCATTCTCTTATTTCTTTTATTGCAATAAATGTTCATTTTTTGAAATTACTACTTTATATGCCTTTTGTTAGTTAAATACACAGGTTTTGAGGTGTTCTTTGTATAACGTAATAATATGCTATTTCCTGTGCTAATCTGCATCAGTGTTGACTTCTCCCATAGAAATATAGGCCTGCTGAGGATTGTTTTGTTGTAGATTAATAATATTACTGTCATTGTTGTCTTCTAGGTGGGTATTCCTCTTGTGAACAGATTATGCCTTTTTTTAGTGGGTTCAGATGTTTTACAGACAATAAAAAAATACCTGTGGTGATCCATCCAGTTGCTTGTCTTGACCAGGGTTGAAGGGTTGGAACATTTTCCAGGTAGTGCAGGGCAGAAGGCTGGGCCACACGCTGGACAAAGTGCCAGCCCATTCCAGGGCACATGCATGCACACACTGAGAGGCACAACGGGCTCTTTCGAGAGGCCAATCAGCCTGACTGCATGGCTTTGAACTGCAGGAGAAAAGCGGAGCGCTCAATGAAAATCTGCATGATAAAGGAAGAATACACTACATCCACACACACAGGGCAGAGGCAGGATGGTAAAGCCCAATCCTACAGGCTGTGCAGGTCATCCTACAGGCTGCCATGGGCACCAACTTCTGAGGGGTACTGACTTAGCAAGACAGTTTCCTTTGCGTGCAGCACGCAATGCCTGAGACAGTGAAACTGGCTTGCTTGCTCTCCAACAAAGTATTTGTAAAATCCGTAGTGCTGGCAGTATCTAGAAGTACCCGCTGCAGTTGGTAGTGGTCAGGGGGTGGCGCAGATGTCAGTGCTCACCTAAGGTGCCACATGGGCTTCCACTGGTGGTGCCTAGAGATGTGAAACAAGAGTACGACACACTGAGCCAGCAAACCCAAGTATATATCGCTGGAGCAGGGAGCTGAGTGTCCGGTGGCAATGGCAAGCAGGCGGGGTTTATCACAAAGGGTAAGAGGGGTTTATAATGAGGGTTAGGGTTGGGGTTAGGATATCAGATGACAGTTATAAACCCCTCCCACGTTACGCCTCGTACTCAACATTCGGCTCCTGGTTGGAGCGATATACCTCTCAACGAATGTGAAAGCGTTTTTATATTTTTACACTAGATGGCGCAATTGTGTCTATGATGACAACTGCCTGCAGGAATCCTATCCTAAAGAATCCTGACAAATGACTGTATACAAATTCAGATCACATTTAATCAGAGAACAATTAAGCCAGCTGGAAGATGAATGGAATAGCAAAAATCACTATGATATCAGTATCTCTGTTATAGCACTTAATATATCTTATGCAGGTGTGCATGTGTGACTGAATGGTATGTGAGTGTGCCTTGTGATGGGTTGGTGCCTCATCTTGGTGCCCCATCCGGGGTTGTTCCCTGCCTTGCATCCATAGCCTCCGGACCTCCTGCAACCCTAAATAGGATAAGTGATTACAGAAAATAGATAGATGGATATCTTACACAGCTTTTTATTCTAATGGATTTTGGTCCCGTCCAGTAATAATTTACTTCCATTATTGTAATTTAGATTTTATGTCATTCAAACTTTGATTTATTTCTACCGATGTATATTGTGTGTTGGGGGTGGGGGGAGAATTAAGTACACAGTCCTAGAGGTGGGAGGATTTTATTTGCACATTTTTTTAATTATTGCTACAATACAAAATATTTAAGTTATTTGCAATAACAGGAGATTACATTTTTAGCCTTTACAAAAATAATAAATGTTGCACAATGCAATGTTATTCACAAACCAACAAAAGAATTTTAAAAATTCATAAACTACTGTTCAAAATCTGTGAACAAATTCTACAAAAAGACAGAAATTAGAAATATCTACCACAATGTAGACAATATCAATACATATCAAACATCATATACTTCTTTGTATTAGTGTTAAAAACATAATTAAATAAACAAAACTATACACTAATATTTGTAAAAAAAATGTTTGAACCTAATATAATATATGTCTTTTGTATTCTTTTTTCTTTTCCTTGTTTGATGCTTCCTGGAGTGGTGGGTTATCAGGTGGAATTTCTTCCAAAGTTGTCTCCCTTTGAGCATTTTACCACGTGGGACATGCTGCAGAGCCATAATGCATTTTTGTTTTTACTATAGTTAGTTTTTAAGTTGTTTCATAAAACCAGTTTCTTCCCTTAAATTTTGCAAAGTGTGGACAAATGTCCTTCTTGGATTTCCGTTAAAGATGGTGAGGTAGACTTATCTTTTGTTGAAACTAGGACTATGGATGAAAACTTGAGAGAGTTCCCCAAAGGGATCCATGCTATCGATCTGAAGGGGTGACTTCCTGTTCTCAGGGTCTCCAGGTCCAGGGTCCTTCGGGGACACATCGACTGCCCCCAGAGAAAGTGTGCTTGCCATGGGTAAGAACCGGGACAGTGAGGATAGGCCTTTGTCTCCAGCCTGGACCTTCTGCCTGCCGTTACTCAGAGTCACCACTGCCCGGTATCTGTCTGAGACATAGATGCTGTAGCCATCTGACAGGATGCGCTCTCGGAATGAGCAGCGCTCTTTTACGTAGGTGCGCTGTGGAGAGACAGGAGGTAAGAGAGAGGCCTGACTTCAAAATGCTGCCCTACCTGGTGGAGCTTTTGGTTCCTATAGGCCTGTTTACATAGCACACAGAGCTATGGCACTCAGAGTTAATGGGAGGCCAAGGTCGTCATTGCTGTGTCCTTTCATTGAGGTTTTGAACTGCACAAACATACCCTGGCAGTGAGCAAAGGTTGCTCTGGCAACATGACCCTACCCTTGGCCTTTGCGACTGACTCCATGCTAATATAGCTTAAACACAACAATTAGCGCTGAATTTCGCATCTATTAGCTTTGGATCACTCTCGGTGCATTAGAACCGAACATTTTGCATTTTAATAATGTAGCCATTTGCATATTCTTTTAAAAAGTATAATACACCAGTTCACCATGAAATATTTTGAGAAAGGGAAACATGTTGCAGGTATATATCTTTTTATAAACTGAAAATAACGAGTAGAACAGAGAAAAAAAGTTTTTATTTCAAAAAAGCTGGAATTGATTTATGTTTTTAAATCTATATTTTACATTTCTGGCCAGATTACTGCATTGACTAGTAGTCAATTTAAATTTAAATTTTAAATTTCATTTTAAAAAGCAGCGACATCAAAAATTCCCTGTGACCCTGTCCAGGATAAACAGCTTGAAAATGGACAGAATAACAAAAATGACACTGATGACCATATATCTATATGGCACTTCAATGAGTCACTATAACACACAAATTGATGACAATAGCATCAATAAGTACATATATGTTGGTATGAGGGGCATCACTTTAAGTAATATTGTATTCTGACTACCTGAGAACCACATTGGGACCTA
The DNA here is from genome assembly GCA_026777045.1 of Hyperopisus bebe. Taxonomy (NCBI): domain Eukaryota; kingdom Metazoa; phylum Chordata; class Actinopteri; order Osteoglossiformes; family Mormyridae; genus Hyperopisus; species Hyperopisus bebe. The sequence goes on along the minus strand of JAODJW010005078.1, from coordinate 6,978 downwards.
CCATCATTACTAACTACCGGATCACACAAGGACAGGTGCTCAGCATTGCACCTCACTGATTCATTAATAGAAAGTGCTCCCGCATGACGTTTAACTGCAGAATGGGTGGAACGTGCGTCAGCCCAATGGGACACAGAGCTGAACACGGTTGGCCACTGATATTTATCCACACACGGAATGTTCTCGGTAGGGGTTTTCATTCTTATTACAGCTCTTTCAAGTTTACAAATATCCCCCAACATAAGAAATTATAACCCGACCAAGTACCGTTGTGTGTGATTAATCTCTAGATTAGGGATGACGACATCACACAACACGCAATATTAATTACAATATCAAAGAAGTGATAACTTATCACTAAACAACAAACACAGGCTTATGTGTTTCGATACGGCACGCGTTAACTGATTTATCCAGTACAGTAACTTACCGATCCATACAATTTTCCACTTTCTTCCATGCAGAGATAGTAAGCACTCTTCACTCCTTTGATCGCAACAAACCCAGTGTCAACCGATCTGATCTCCAGCAAACCTTAAGCAAAACATTACTTTTAATATAATTTGTGCCGTAGACCTGTTTGCCGATCATCTTTTAAATACACGTTTTCCATATGAAACGTACGTTGGACTGAACAGCCGTCCATCCATCTCAGAACCGACGTCAAAAGCAATTAAAATTATTCACAGGTGAAAATGTAAAGCGTATATTTTTGATGTGACAGTTGCGATATGCAATTTTACATCATATGACAAGTAGGCCGACTGCATCCAGGTACATTTGTGCACGTTGCGCACATTACATATCACAAATTAATTACAAATTACTCACTGTAAAGACTTTGCAGAGATGAGCTGTCTACGGTACCGTCCTCGTTGATCTGCAGATTCACTCCATGCCTGGCAGCGTACAGATGCCTAAGGCGAACAGACTGTCCCCAGCCGTTTGCTATTAGCGGCTCGGAGTCGGGCACCGGTACGCAAAACGCTGCAACGGCAAATAAAATAAGGACCAGGCAGAGGCGAATGCCATCTGCGCGAGACATGCCGATCTCTCGGAGCTAAAGACCGACAATATAAAAGGCTGTTTTTAAGTCAAACAGCACAAGCTGTCCCACTCCTAAGACGGCGATTAGCTTTTTTTGGATTAGCGTTTTATCCCTTTGCCGCCCTTTAAATCTGCTTGTTATCTCTTCACTCGATAACCTTTCCCCCCTGTGCGGCACTACGAGGCAAATCATAACACACCCATTCCCGGTTTGAGAAGTGAGCCATGATCTCCTGTTTTGACTTAGTTTTTCCATCAAAAATGAATCAAAATTACAGTATACATATTGCTCTTCGGATGTAAAAAAAAGAATGCAATGTGTGACATAGGCCTCTTAAAAACCGCTGTCTTCGAAGAAGACAGTTATGGTTAACCTATGATTATTATGCATTTAATCCTTCATATGCTACTGATCGTATCTCCTTTGTATCGCCTTTCTCAAAAATGCTGCATCAAAAATAGGTTGTACACACATTAGTACGGACATGTCTATTCAGAGTAACCAGGGTGTCACACCAAGTTTTAAGTTTTAGTTGTCACGTAAGCCATATTCGGACGGGGCACCGATTCGGCCAGGATAAGAAACGAGTGTAATTCTCCCAGATTAGGCTACCAGAGAAAACATAAAATAAACATAATTTTCATTTTTGGGTGCCGTGTCCCTTTAATATAAATTACTAATCAAACACAATAAAAACAGAACTTTTCCCTCCTAACTATATGGGCTACATTAGCTTACAAATTCGAGTATTGTTGTAATGCTCTGCACCTGCTGAAAACCTTGACGTTATCTAAGTTTATGTAGAAAATTCAGCTATTATTCAAGCTTCGTTTTTTGCGTATAAATGCTATTTCGGTCTTAGAAAAACTGGCATGACTGTACAGATATAACCTTATTACCGAGATGAAAATTCGGAATGAGCTACAATTACCGAAAAACGTCCGTGTTTGCTGAAATACAGAAGGCTGTTCGCTACTTAATTTTTACTATGTAGGCTTCAAATAATTACAGACATAGCAGATTCGCACTGGATTAAAATTACGGTCTTCGTTGGTAATTGCTTAAATTACATTACGTCCCCAAGTAAAAATGATCCCGTCCAAATAGGGCTATATATAAACATACCTTATAGGCCTACATAGGCTATTAGTAGTGAAATGCCTTTTCTAATTTCTCCGTGAGCTCAAAATAAAATACGTATGCTAATAATAATAATAATAATAATAATAATAATAATAATAATAATAATAATAATAATAATTTAATATTGAAAATTAAATTAATATAAATAAATAAGATTGACTTTAGCAATACAATAAAAACACAGAAAATATTTTTTAAATAAAAAACATCAATAGGCCTAGCTGTTTACAGGCGGCAATTTTCGTCGAAAGGATGAGAAATGAGAAATCAGCGATGCCTTCGTCCCTTTATGTTAACTTGCAGAAGTAATGCTGTGCTTTTATTTTAGAACTCATATGCCGATTTAAAAGGTATACAGTAATTATAAAAGTCAGAAGAATTGGTCATAGGCGTAGGTGTTATTATTGAATAATTATCTAACAGAAAAGCAGACGAACTATAATTAAGCGGACCTTCACATGATGTTGGGCGAACATATTTTAATACATTTTATAAAATAATACTTTTAACGAAACTTCGCAATGAATGCGATAAACTTGGATGGGCCGGTGAAGAAACAAAAAGGAGACACTCTTACAGTTAAAGGTACAGTTTCGTGTAGTCTAATGATTAGAGAAATTATATTAGGCTTGTAAGATAATAATTACAGATTTAAATCTCAACTGCTGCTGTTCTTAAATGTATTTTATGCAATAAATGTAGCTGTAGAAGTTGGACTACATCTGTATATGCAAAGGAAATCATCGCATAACAATAATATATTACCTACCACTCTTTTTCCACTCTTACATGCAACTATACCTCATTGCAGGTTGCGAGGGCCTGCCCCGCCCACGTCCAGCCCCGCCCCAAGGCCAGCCCCGCCCATCGTTTCTGATTTGTCGACTGCCATGACTAACCCCGCCTATTGGTTCCTGATTTGTCGACTGTTTTCTTCATCTTCTCTTGTATTGACATATTGGCTCAAAGTAGCATTACTGCCAATTAAACCAAATGTTAAGCATACTATGTATTAATTCAATTTACCACGTCTCTAGGTTCATTCCATCTCATTGCTTTATGTATGTATTCTTCCTCCGCAATTTTCAGCAAAGCACTATTCCGGCCTGACCTTGCATATCACCTCACCATCACATCTCACTTCCATTGTCAATGATTAGTTTAATGACCTACATAAGAGACCAAATAAATGAAAGGCACAGGATGTACAACCATTATACAGCACTGCTATTTAACCAACCTTTATATCTAATCAGCCTAATTCAAACAAATTAGCTAATTATGTGTTCAATTAAATAAATAAAATGTCCGCTATTAACAAAATCATTAGTCAATATTAAAATAAGTGAACGATGCAAGGCAATTCAGAATCCGTTGTTTTTTAACCAGACTTAAATGACGTTTAAATATACTCAGTCACAGTCTAGTGTAAACTGTTAACAATTTAAATTGCCTAAGATAAATGAAATTCTTATGGCAACGATAAAATGTTAATATGATAAATTGGCCAATAAATTAACCAAAAAAAGTAATTTAATCAACATTTTAACGCATTACCAACCTACCAACCTTACTTCTTAATCAAAAAAATATTTCAATCCGATCAAATCAACGAATCAGCCTGTAAATCCAATTTATTAACAATTTTACAATACAAATGAATTAACGTCATATTAAAGAAAATGCATATAAAAAACTGAAACAAACAGCAACGGAACACATTAAAACTTAATTACAAACAACAACAGACACCTACATACATACAACCTACAAATGAATAATTTAGAACAGCACAAAGGTCGCTGCAAAATCCAGGGTGACTCCCCCTTCTTCACTCAAAATATCCTATACTAATAGGGTAAAACATACAAGGCTTCTTTAGCATCAAGATTTTCTCGGACCGCGGTATACCGCGGAGAACCGAAACCACGGATACGGGGTAGGCTACCCCTGTACTTGCTCTAACCATGCCATTCCTATTTCGTAATAGAATAATGGATTTAATGATCTAGCTCAGGGGTGCCCACCCCGTCGATCGCGATCGACTTGTTGACCACGGCATGTTTCCAGGTCGATCTCGAGATGATAATGGGTAATTCTTTATTTCATTGTTGGCTGAATATACCACGGCAAATCGGTAGCTCTCTAGAGTATTGTCTTCGTAGAAGTAACTCTCACTGTGAAAACAGTTGGGTACCACTGACTTAGCTAGTTAGCTCAGTTACGTCTTCTTTTTAGTTAATGTACATTTACTTTGGGTACCGTCTGTAATATCGTTAACTGACTTTCTTCCGGTAGATTAGCGGAATTTTTTTCCCTCCTTTCTGGCAGTGAGCTCCCCCGTCGAGGCTGTCTATTGGTGGAAACACTGGGCGGGGCTGGCCTTCTTGCAATTTCCAATAAGTTCTCCCTTCCTTTATATGCCACTGGGTGGCGATCCTTCTCCAGATAAACTCATGTACTTAGTATGATTCGCTCCCTAATGGGTTATGTATCTAGAGAAATGGTTAATATGTTCATATACATTGCTGTGACTAGGTATTGTTGGACATTATACATCTGTTTCTGTGCCTAACAGAAGTGTTTTTGTGTTTTTGCTCTGGCTCCCTCTATAAAGAGTATGAAATTACCTGTTCAGAAGATACATTTTTAAGTGCAATAGCAAGGAATGCAATATTTTATGTTAGTTTCGCAAGACATACCCTTATTTTAAAGAATTAACCATCCTAATTCTAGAATTTAACAGGTGTCTCAAATGCAATTTGTTAAAAGCTTGCAAATATCTAGAGAGTATTTCACTATTTATTGTATGAATCCAAAACTTTAAATCCAGGTCCTGAAACGTTAGTTTGATATGTGTGTTTAATACAAGGGCCTCCGCTAAACATGGGCCTGAACTAACCTTGTTTAATAAAATTTTAACCCCCCCCCCCCAACTACGCCTCTGCAGAAAACAGCAGGGAGGCCTTTGACAACTCAAATAGTCAAGGGACCTCTGACCATGTTAATGTGCTGCCAGATCTATGGCTACAGTATCGTTCATAACCACGGAGGAACCTGCAGGGGGAGCACTGTGTGACTAAGCAGGGCAGACTGTGTGTGGGAGGTCCCCGCTTCAAATCTCCCGGTCGGCAAAGTAGTGCCCTTAAGCAAAGCCCTTAACTCTGAAAATAATGGTCTGGGGACACTGGGCAAATGGCTGAGCCTGAGCTCTGACCCCAAGCTTCACTCTCAGACAGGACATGAGAAAACGAAAGAATTCTTAAGCATGTCTACAATGGCGAAAAGAATATCATTTCAGTCAATGGCTTTTGTTTAAGTGCCATGCTATTTATAACATGACTGTGTGACTTTAAAGGCCACTCTGGAATTCCTCATTAAAAAACATGCAGATTAAAACAGAAGACTGTCACCAAATGAACTTTGTGAGCAAGACTCCATAGTGGAGACACAACGGAGTCGACCCTTTTGAACATTCTGCCATTGAATGCAGGACAACTAAACTTGCCCAGAGCTGTATGATAGTCCAGCAGAGGCCTTCTTTGTGCTGACCCGCTGTTGGAAAGCCTAGGAAAAATGTACCTCGCTTACATAATACGGAATCACAAGCCCAGTACATTAAACCGCAGTATGTCATCTTTGGCAGCAGATGGCGCAGTGGGTCAGGGAATGCATGTGTGAGCGCTATTGCGAGGCAGCCCAGTGCCTGCAGACGAGCAGCCGGCCCGATTGCTGACATAGCTCATGCCGTGCTCGGCATGTCCTCCTATCATAGCCGGGAATTGCAAATCTCAGCTGCTTCCCACATTTTTCTCGCAGTTAGCCAAAGTGCTTTTGTCTCCTTGTCTTGAGGTCAGCTGAGACCAGTCGAGAGTCCGGCATCCGCATTTTCCATTCATATATTTGCTCTTCTTTTTTCTGAAAGGCAGGTTATCTGTTTAGAGTCTTAAATTGAGGACAATGTAATAAATTCCAGTATGTGCAGCATCGTAGCAACAAGCATCGAAGAGCTCCCCTGCTCAACACAATCAAATATGTTTGGGACGAACTGGAACACAAACAGCCCTTTCCAGTGCTAGTGCTTTTACAATTGCACACGATACAGCAGGGTTATTCAACTCACGGTCCTCCAGGTCCGAGCCCTGCCGGTTTTCCAGCCTTCCTTTACCTGTCAGTCAGGTGTGAAGCCTCTGACCAATCAGAATCAGTAACTATTAGGCAACTACCTGGGAGAACTGAAAACACAGCCTGGATTTGGAATCGAGGTCCAGAGTTGAAGAACCCTGCGATACAGTGACTAAAGCAACGTGTGATAACTCAGGTATAACAGCAGCTCCACATAGTTATTCTGGAACACGAGCTGCAAAATTTTATCAAATGTTATTAATCCACTTCCTTAACTTTTACTGTATTTACACATGCTATATACTATTTCTCCTCTGTATGGTTAAAGCAAAGCTTTGACTTCTTGAATGTTTTCAGACTGCATGATTTTTGCTTTCTCCTTGGCAGACTTGCTCTCTTTCCCCTGTGTTTTTCCATGCTTCTAATCTGCGGTTCAGTCCTTCTGTGCCTTGTTACATGAGGGCAGCGTATTAGCTAGCAGCACTTAAGGCACAGGCTGTATTTTATGTAATTGGCATTCATGAAGCAACATGTCAGCACATGATCCTGAGGGACTTGTCTCCTGTGAATCCAAACGACAACAGCGGAGCCCCGCGGGCTTCACAAATGCATAAGAGAGGTGTGCTGTTCAGCCAGCAGGCCACACTGACCTCTGACCTTCC
>JAODJW010005072.1:5817-27605 GCA_026777045.1 Hyperopisus bebe | reverse complement strand
CCTTAAAGTAGGGTTTGCATTTTGTATATTTAGCAAATGCTTTTATAGAAAACAAAGTACAGCTGAGACAGCGGGGTTAACCAGTCCCTGGGGCATCAGAGGTTAGGGGCCTCGCTCAGGGGCCCAACAGCGACATCTAATGACTCATCTATTGAATAGCATCAAATCATCACAGCCAATGATCTGATTGGTTAATTACCCACATTACATGTTTTTAATTACTATCACGGACCCTTTGTAAGTGTAGGTGCTGTAATAATAGCATTATAGTAGATAATTAAAAGCAAAGACACAGATGCATGTAGGATTTAACATGCAGGAAGCACAAATTAAGGCTTGTTATTCTGTACATTAATTATTTTGACCGCTGGACATAAGATAAGGATTCTGCTGGGTAAACAAACAAAAGCTCATTTCAGATTAACCTTATTTCGAATCAAGCTTATATTAATTTATGTGGAACTTATTTAAAAACAGCTTGTCCAGTCAGAAAATTAAATGTGATTCTGACGTGAGGCCACATTATTTTTAAATCAGTAGGCAGCACAGTGCTCAGCCTCTGGGTGATTTCGACTCTGAATGTGTAATCACTTATAATTCTCCAGAAATACACAAGGCGAAGCAAGTGCAGAACATGACTGTTCCTGCCCACAGATAGATCATGTATTACTGCAAATTTAAAAATGTGAAAAGAAACCACAGTGATTTAAAGTCAGTGAGATTAGTTGTTTAATGTGACGAAGGTACAACTGGACGAGGACCTTTTCTGCTTGCAAAAGCTTCACCTGGTCGGCTTGAATGTTGTCCCCATCTTTGCCTGTGCAGGTAATATGAATTAAATTGTTGGTATGTTAAAAGCAAGAGAAATACAGATAATCCTTGAATGAGCTTCTATAACATAATTCCTGCAAATATTCAAATCCTGGTGATTTTATGACAGTCTCTTGCATTTTCTGGTAAAAAAATATAGATATTTTTAAAGGCTGTATCCAAGAATTGCTGTGGTTGGACTGGTGAGCAGAATCATGTGACTGGGGTAATGGGTTGATGGAATGGGAGCTTATTTGGCATAGGGGTGAAACATACAAACAAACATCCATCCATGCATGCTGGGTCATTTCAGCTTCAGCACAAGGTGGGTATCCAGACGGGTGAGTTAGGGTGAGTCTCTTTTATACCCTCAGTAATTACGCACAGGTGGTCGAATTGGTGTGTCACCTGACTGCCCCACCCTGAAATTCAGAAATCATCATTCTACTCATACATCCAACCTGGGGGAGAGTTGCATGAGTTCCCAGGAAAGGATGAGCTGAGGCCAGGGCAGAGAGAGTCGTGTCAAAGCTATCAGCTTGCCGTGTTTCATAAGAGTTATTAAAAAATAAAATAAAAAATAAAAAAACAGTAAATAGCATCACCTAAAAGCCTGTGACAAAGTGGTCTTCCCAGCCGGGCGGGCGGATGTGACGATAGCAGCCATCACCAGCTAAACAGGACAGAGTCATACTGCCATCCAGCAGACAGACTCTCTGTCCATCTCCTGCCTCATGCTGAGAGGATAAAGATAGCCTGCCTGGCTGCTCTCCTGCTCGCCCACTTCCTCTTTCCTGTCTCAGCGTGACACCCAATCAGATTCGGTTGGCTAACAAACAACCCTCGGTTAAAGTCATCGGGAAGAATGACGGCTCTGTTTGGTGACAGGATGCGGCATGAGGTGGCTGATGGTCACTGAACATGCCACCCGAACTGAGTAGGGGACAGCTGAGTGCTGTGGCATGGAGATACGGCCAGGTACGGTAGCCCTGGGGGCTCCTGGGAAATCACCATGGCTGTGTGAGTTGGAGGACCAGTGGACAAGCTGCTTCTCATACCTGTAACTGATTATTACCTAGTAAGTGCAGTTTGTCCTCTGGTGCAGTGTTTCTCAACCCAGTCCTCCAGGACCCCCAGACAGTCCACATTTTTGGGAGCTGGGAGGGAGCAAAAATGTAGACTGTCTGGTAAGCAGCTGGGAGGGAGCAAAAACATGGTCTGTCTGGTAGGGAGCAAATATGTGGACTGTCTGGTAAGGAGCTGGGGGGGGGAGCAAAATTATGGATGCTCTGGTAGGGAGATAGCAAAAATGTGGACTGTCTGGTAAGTGTGCTGGGAGGGAGCAAAAACATGGTCTGTCTGGTAGGGAGATAGCCAATATGTGGACTGTCTGGTAAGGAGCTGGGAGGGAGCAAAATTATGGATGGTCTGGTAGGGAGATAGCAAAAACGTGGTCTGTCTGGTAGAGAGCTGGGAGGGAGCAAAAACGTGGTCTGTCTGGGGGTCCCTGAGGAATGGATTGGGTCTATTAAAGCCAAACTCAATCTTGAATGTTTGCTCTTATTGGGCACTGAGCGTCCCAAAAGATGCTCATTCAGTTAACTTACAATGATGATCTTACAAATAAACATCAGGCCATATTTCCTGAGCCCACACTCTGCACTGGTTGAGCTGTGCACTGATGGATGGATGGATGGATGGATGGATGATTGGATGCAGGGGCATTGTGCAAACCACATAGAAGACATAAAAGTACACATGCAGATATTAATGCTCCTGAAACTATTACACATTCGAACATGTCCAGATAACCTTGTTCACTGCCACTGGGATGTGAGTCGTGAATGTCATGATGTGTCCCCTGGGAATTATGGGGGATGGGGGAGGGAATTAAGAGATGTGATCTGACGCAGGAAGCTTGGCTATTGGCCAGATTACCCTGACTGCAAGTTTACTTTAAGTATTCACAGTCACGTAGGCATGTCAGTGGTTGATTAGGGGTGTAATGGTACAGTTTTCTCACATTTCAAACAACGAAATCTTTATTTTTCCATATAACAACTCTCCATTCAGAAAATTGGCAGCAAGACTAACTTGGCTTAGGTTATGTCTCTATATACAGTCAAGGAGAGAAAAGCATTGAAATTAAAAGTGCCTGTTAATTTCGATAATCTGTAGGTGTTTCGTCAATTCTATTTTAAATTAACAGTGTACCTAGTGTATATACAGTTTCTGTGCAGGCAATATAAAATTAAGTTTTGGAATACCGAATCTTATCTTTATAAAGAAAAATAATTTTATTTGACATGAACATACATGAAGTACATCAGCCACAGGCAATGGCAACACAGTAACTGTAGATAACCAATGCAGTGGAAAGCACTTACAGTGATCATGGTTATAGTGAGCAATCGCTTATATGAATCAAAAAGCTTGGGACAGAATCATTCCTGTACAAATACTGTTTAAATAACTGCCTTATAGTAATCAAATAGTCTACTTGGAGTATTCATTTTGGGTCTTTTGAAGCAAGACAACATATGGAAATAAATAAAACCGCAGTAATTCCTTTTTTTATTTTACTTTGATCGTCCTGCTTTACCTTACGGTAACTGGTCTGCTTCTAGCCAGCTACCTGAGGCTGATGCTATGTGCACAAAAAACATGACGAGTTATTTTCTCTCAATGACAAATATAGACTCAACAAAGCTGAAAATAAACCGCCAAAAACGAGCCACAGAGAAGCAGCAGCAAAACTACAATAAGCACTTTGAGACAATGTCACATTGTAAAAATGACCTAGTAAAATTTAATTGAATATTATGTACAGTACTGTACTGTATTATAGAATATTTGAATTATACACAGTTCAGCAATTTAATTTGTACAGTACTGTAATTTGAAAAGCGTTTCAAACAGCTGTACTGTGTTTTGAAATCATCAATAAAATTAAGTAAATACCACGCTTCCCATTTTATTACCTTATATTCATGTAATAAATATACAAATGTCAATTAGATGCTAATCTGCCTGAGACATAAAGAAAAAGAAAAGAATCATTTATAATCATCATCCTCTTATAGTGATCAATTTCACCCCAACAGACATGATCACTATAGGTGGGATCCACTATATTACAAGCTCCACAACCCAAGAGAGTGCGGAATTATGTGCAGCAGACCCACATAAAGGGGGCAGAGAAACATACTGTGGTGAGTGGTCAAGTCATTTTAATAAAGAAGATGACAACTCTTTTAAAATTAAATATTTTCTTAGTCTTGTATTTTGTTTGGTTACTTATGGTTAAGGTCAGGGCTGGGTAGGGGTTAAGGTCATCATTGCTGTGATTAGGGTTATGCCCATAGTAATGAATTGATAGTCTAAACAAAGATCTGTGTGTGTGTGTGTGTGTGTCTCTCTCTCTCTCTCTCTCTGTCTGTGTGTGTCTGGGTGTGTGCGTGTGTGTGTGTGTGTGTGTGTGTGTGTTTGTGTCTCGCGTAAGGAGAGAGGGGAGGGTGGGGGGTGACTTAAATTCACTGCAACTGATAGATTTAAGCGGCGAGTGCCGAGTGCCTGTGATTTAGCATTTTTAGTGTCCTTTAGTTTTGTTCAGATATATAGAATTTAATTGTTTCTATTCCCCGTGTATCAGTGTAAAATATTTAAAAAACTCATAACTTACAGCTTAATTACTCATAAGTTATAAGCAGCAGATCAAAGCAGAGCCCGTAGGTGTGAACGCTGGTCACTGGCCTGCTGGGGGGGTTCAGAGCTACACCCACGCAGCGCTCGCGGCGTCCCTCCCACCAGCGCGTGACTCAGCTTGCATCCGTCACTCTTTCATGCTGCTGCGCCCACTTACACCTACTGCCGAGTGTCTGGGCCGTGAAGGATGGGCGCATGAGGAGGCAGCTGCTTGGGGAAGAGGAGCATTGTGGGAAATATGGCAGAGCTGGAGATAAAGTGCCGCGACCGGCCGCAGCTCAGCTATGCGTGCATTTAAGGGCTGTCTACATGGAGGAGCATACAGCTACAGGACTCTATTAAAGGGTATGACCATATATTGAATCTAAGGTACACAGGATATGACCAAATAAGCCTAAGATACAAAGGATATGCCCACATCATTCTAAGGTATAAAGGATACCGCCATGTAAATTTGAGGTATAAAGGACATGATCACATGTACCTAAGGTATAAAGGATGTGGCCACATGAATTTAAGGTATAAAGAATATGGTCATGTGAATCTAAGGTAAAAAGGATATGGTCATATGAATCTAAGGTATAAAGAATACGGAAGGACACCCTTCAAACATCACACAGTTTAAGGAGTTCTGCAATGAAGAGTAGGGAAAGCTTTCTACCAGTCGATGTCAGAGATTGATAGATTGTTATAGGAAACGTCTCACTGAGGTTATTTCAGTATTTATTTAAAGGGGAAAATACTAGCTATCAGGGCACAGGGTGTCCTAACTTTTTCCTCAGTAGGAATTGGCATCTTAGTTAATTGCCTTTGGTAAAAAAAGTGAATTTGTTCCTTGTTTTTGAATAGGTGATGCAATTACATCACCTTCATCACATATATAATTTGAAAGAAGAATTATTACTGATATGTTGATATTTCTTAATAAAAAACTAAATATTTAATGGGGTGTCCTAATTTTTTCATATGACTGTATGGAAAGGCACCCTCACTAGCTGGTATTAAGATGCATTCCTTCAGTCGTACATGATACCGCACTCACTCATTCACTTGAGTGATGCCAAAGAGACCGATTCATTCTGGTGTGATGCCTGTTCATTTTCTGCACCTGTCCACATCCTATCCTCAAAGGCACAGGTGAAAGGCAGGGAAAAACCAGCCCATCATGGGGCACACACACACACACTCACACACATTTAGTAACTTCAATTCGACTTAGCATGTTTTTGGACTATTGGGGGAAACCAGAGTACCTGGAGGAATCGTCCCACTGACCCTGGAAGAACATGCGAACCCTGGTCCCAGAGCTGTACGGTCCTTAGCACTGTTACCTCCTGCTTTTGGGACCAAGGTTTGAGTCTCCGTCATGCCTTGTGTGCGCTTCCTGTGTTGTTATATGGAGGTTAATTGGAAGTCCTGAATTACTTGTAGGACTGAATGGTGTGTGAGTGTTTCCTGTGATGGATTCTGTATGTATCCTCTGAGATACGGCATATGACACCGAACACACTCGTTCACTCATATGTGACACCAAATGCACTCATATAATACCACACAGAATCATTTACAGAAGGTTCTAGAGGAAATTTTTCCAGTATGGTCAATGTCAACTTCACACCTTAGAGTGAATGATAACAGTTATTCACGAACATGACACCAAACATATTCGGTCCCTGAAACATGACACCAAAACAATTATTCATTTAGGGCCTGTATATGATCACAAATAGAAGCTTCTTTACTCATATGACCACAAACATACCACTTCACCTTTATAACATACACTGCTAACCCTGATGATAAGAAACAGTCTTTCATCAATATGTGATTATATGTATTTTCGTGCCAAACAGCTATTTCAGAATTGTACATATTTTTAGAAGTTTATATAGACCTATGTACTCTTATCTGTTGCATTTCATTAAACGGCCAAAATTAACTTTCTATCATGAAACACATCAATTAAAAGTGAGGATTATAAAGTTTGCATGATCGTCCTTCATGTGAATTGGAATAAAGGCGGGAGTGAGTTGCGTGCATCGCTTTAACTTCAGCGTGACTACGGAGGACGGGGAAGGTTATCAGTGCGGAGAGCGGCCGAAGACGGTCCCCCTGCGCTCCGAATGGGGCGCCGCGACCTTGGTTAAACTGCAAGCCGTGAATGAAATTCCAGGTTTTTCGATCGCATCGACCTCAAGTATTTCCTAGCCCCGCTGAAATGACAGCCTTTGTGATTCACAGACCCGATGAATACAGCGGACTCTCTTGACGTCAGAAGTGAGAATGAGCCCCGCGTCCAATTGGGCTAGAACAGGACTGGGAAGCTGGTACTGGAGAAACTGCGATCGTCGCTGGAGATGCATGTAAAAGGAGGAATAACACGCTGAACGCTACGGGCTCCCCCAAAACTGCACCGAAAAATATAAGGAACTGGTAATTTTTTTTTCAACGTCCCTTTCTTAGACCCCCGCCCCGTCTGTACCGCCAGTTTCTGCTTCTCCGTCTGCCTGTCACGGAATGCTCTGAGAATAAACGTAAAAAGGCACCATCTCAACGGCGATTATGGAAATAAGAGAGTGCATGGGATGAAACGCACGGCAAGTCCGGTTAGTCTTAACATTTATATTTATTAGTATTTATCTATTTAAATTTTATTGCACTAATTCAAGGGACAGCTATTGTGAGTCCTCGTGGCGGGATTGCACCATTTTGCTTCACTTTATGACCTTTGCAGTTCTTTATAGCTGCGGATACAATTAGTGCCAAAGCCGGGGAGCATCTTGGGGAATGACTCGCATGTTTAATGTTTGCTGGGGTCTGTGCCGCTACCCGTGCGTGTTGCCGGTTGTGCTATAGCTCCCTTGCGAAAATAAAGCCGTATTCCCACACATAGGAAATATGTCCGTAAAGCCCTACGCTCTTTTTTTACTGGTTCCAAAAATAGCTTTTCGAGCGGCGTGATGTCAACAGTCCCAATGTGAGGGATATTCTCGCTTCAGTTTAACCCTATATTGGCGCCATGGAGGTGCGCTTAAGTAGTTCATCAAAACGCACGGAGGGGCTGATGTGTGGTGGAAATATTCGCTTTTATTTTTGCAACCGAAAAAATGCCGATTCAGTTGACCTTCGCGTTGGAAGTGTGAAGTGTGTATATATTGGGGAATCTTGTCCCAGTTAAGGTCCTTTTTATAACTAACTGACCCATCTGATATGGTTTAAGGGTATACGGGTGAGCAGTAGAAATCTGATTTAGTGCGTGATAATATTAGGGGTGGGGGTATTCCGTTTAAGTTTTAATGAGTATCACTCACACCATTTCCTTCTCATTCCAACACCCGCACCCCCTCTCTCCCAGCTATGATTCACTCACTTGCCGCAGCAATGAGCAACCAAGTCCAAAACAACTCTTTGCTGAACTCGTTAACCTGGAATTTTCTGGATGGGAGGAACTCGTCGCCGGTGAGGAGCTCCGACGTGCGCCCGGTGCCCGTGAACCCGTGGGACATCGCGCTCTGTGTGACGGGGACAATCATCTCTTGTGAAAACGCAATAGTGATCGCCATCATTTTTTACACGCCCACCCTCAGGGCACCCGCCTTTATCCTGATAGGAAGCCTCGCCTTCGCGGATCTGCTGGCGGGACTAGGACTCATACTCAATTTTATTTTCACGTATATGCTGAACACGAAATTCGTAACCCTGATTTCCGCTGGACTGCTGATCGCCGCCTTTTCCGCCTCGGTGCTGAACATCCTTGCCATCACGGTGGACAGGTACCTCTCCTTATACAACGCGCTCACCTACCATACGGAGAGGACAGTGACTTTCACGTATGTCGTTCTTGTCCTCATTTGGTCGATCTGCATCACGCTGGGTTTACTGCCCGCTTTAGGATGGAACTGCTTGAAAGACGAGTCCTCCTGCAGCATCTGCCGCCCGGTTACGAAAAACAACGCCGCCCTGCTGGCGGTGTCCTTCCTGCTAATCTTCGCGTTAATGATGCAGCTTTACCTGCAGATCTGTAAGATCGCCTTCAGGCACGCACAGCAGATCGCGGTGCAGCACCAATTCATGGCCACCTCCCACGCCTCCTCCACCACTAAAGGTGTATCCACGCTCTCCATCATTTTGGGCACATTTGCGCTCTGCTGGATCCCATTCGCCATGTATTCCCTGGTGGCCGACTCAAGATACCCGATGATCTACACATACGCCACAGTTCTGCCGGCCACTTGTAATTCAGTCATAAACCCCATCATTTACGCCTTCAGGAACCCTGACATTCAGAAATCTCTGTGGCTTGCCTGCTGTGGATGCGTCCCCTCTAACTTTTCTTTGCGGCCACGGGCGTCAAGTGATGTATAGTAGTTAATATTTTAGACTCTTTTCTAATGTTATTTTCTTAACTCCGCAAATCTGTTAAAACCTCCTCATGAGTTCAGATGACACAAACTATGCATTGACATATTGCATTTACCTAGCTACTGTGCGGTATTGCATTGCGCGCATATCTCCGCGGCATGTCAGGGCGGTGTATGTACCTAAGCCTGCTCCGTCTAGAAGCCCGACACAGATTTGGGCGATGCTTTAAAACTAGTACCACTTAACATCAGTGTATGTAAAACGGGGAAACGCATCGACAATGGCGGTGGAGAAATGCAGCTCGGTTTGCGCCTCGTTCTCGGCAATGGAGCTTCAGTTTTGTTAACCCCGTTAAAGCAGGCTATTTGCGCATCCATGTTTCATGCCAAAGAAGCGAGTCCCGGCTTTTCATTTTCTGGCTTTCGGGGCTATCGAGCAGCCGAAGTAAATAATTCCCATATTAAAACACCTCTTATGATTAAACCATTTCAAATCGCAAATGTTATCGCCCACGTTTACGTATCAAAGACAATACTGCCTGTGTCCACACCATATAACTGATGCATAGCAAAGCATTTGGACGCAGGGTTTAGCGTGGTCACTTTGTGCTGGTAAATAAGGCAATTTTTCCGCCGAGTCATTTCAGCACCGCGGACAGAGACTTGCGCCAGTAAAAGTCACAGGCATGCTTGGGCAATTTAGGATTTTCAGTCGCCGCAAATAATGCATAACAATTGGCCTACTGCAATATGTAGACCGATTAAGGCTTTTGGGCATCATGTATGCGCGTCATTTTTCTGGTGACCGCGTTATTCTCGTAGGCATTTGCGTCGAAGTCACATCAAAACGCTTAGTGGGGACCCTTTTCTTACCCGGTGTGGCGATCGACAATCATTCACGTGTAAGATATCCCATTGCAGATTCTCCGATCGGGAATTAGGGCAGGATTATTGGTTTTCCTACGAATAAAGAAACGGTAAATGCGGTTTTAAATATGCGTTTAATCAGGCGTGACTCTTGGCTTCTAAACACAAATTCCCTCCATCCAGCACCTCATTCCTATTCGGTTTGGATTTTGATCTTGGTACTGTATAGTAAGCATTTATTTCACATCAGGAGCGTTTTAGGAGGATCAAGCAATATACGTATAATACAGCAAACTCTGCGTCTGTGCCTGGGAGAGACAAATATCTCGTCATTTAACTGAATCTTTAAGTCGCAGTTTAAATCAGTATTCTGCAAAAACACAGGCGAAAGTAACGAAAATGAAGTGAAATGTAAAATTTCGAAATTTCACGCAAAGCGTTTTTTGAGAATTATACTTTCTAATACAACGAATATGTCCTTTGACATTATGAATTAATGTATTGTTTCGCTGTTTTGCCAGTGCAGTACCTATTGGTTTAGACGCGTTGACAAACAAGTTGATAACGTCATTCGTCTACCTGTACCTGGTGGAACTGTGCTCTGTTCAATTGTAAAATGTAAGAGAAATAAATAAAAAGAAAAACATTGGCCTGGTTGCACAAATGATAAGGAATATAGCCTATACAATATAGAAATCTTAAATGTCACAGCCTAGCAAGGTTAAATTTGTCATTAATTCAGCATTTTTCATTGTTTTTTTTGTACGAGGGCGCCATTTTTGAGTGTGATTATTACTGATTTTACGAGAAAATTAAATAACATGGATAAGCATTCTGGCTAACAGAAAACATGTTTGTATACCTGTGAACATTTAAAGGTGGTATTTTACAATACTTTTTAATTTTTTAATTTTGAAAGGGAAATTTATAATGAGTATGCACGTGGTTAGTTGCTGTTTCATCCGGATACAGTCCTTTAGTATGACGTAATAATAATAAATTATTATTATTATTAAGAGTCGATATAGACTCTTGGCGCCCATGCATGGACGCCAATCCTGAATGTCCTGTCTGGACTTTCAAGTACCAACACTTATTGTATTGCCTTCAAATTTGATATGTGTGTAAAATGTTCTTAGGTGTCATGCAATAATTTGTAATATATAATTGTGAGGATGGTAAAACATAGGAGAATATCCGAGTCTGGTAATGAAAATAACACATGGCTATTTAATGTGGATCATATACATTAAATAGTAGCACAAAGGTGCTTAAATGTACTACAAAGAATATATTCTAGTAGGTCAGGATGTTATATCCTTTAGCAAATACGTGATCAGATCGTACAGATTTATTGCAGCTTTTATATTACCATGTTCACCTTTGCAGATGTGAAAAGATAGTTGTAATTTGCAACATAGTTTAACACAAAAGGAAATCAAATGTTCAAATATATTTATTTTTTAAAGAAAGGTATCAGATGACTAACCACTTAAAATAGAACGAATGTCAACGGGGGAGCAGGGAGGGGGTGGGGGAAAGGTTAAGGCCGATGGGATTGTGAATGCTAATTATAGATTTAGTTTGGAGATGTTGGGGTGACACCGCTGCGTGAACACGGAGCCCCTCGTCTAGCTCCAGAAAAGCAAAGCAAGCAGGCTAACTGCATGAGCGAATCGCTCCTGTGCTCCTTTGCTCATTGCTTAGCCGGCCGACCGGCTGGCTTATATTCGGCAGTGACCATCAATAGCCTATGTAGTGACCGTGTTTGCTTTGGCTGTGTAAATATGCATATGGACTACTAGTCTGCAGCTTTAAATTAACCCCCTCCCCCCCCCCGCCGCCGCCACCCGCGGTTTTGGATACAGCTCCCTTCCTGGCGCGCGCTGGACTGGAGCATACCGAAACCTCTGCCGCGTGCCGCTTTTCCCACAATGCCCTCCTCCCTAACCTCGTTCATCAAGACGCATGATTTGTTTTCACGTTTCTTGGATAAGCCTTAAACTTTTCATTCTTCTGTGCAATAAATGTTTTTAGAGAGGAACCCGATAAGCAGACCCTTCTGTTCTGGCTGGCTTAGCCAGGCCGACTGAGCACTATAGTAAGTATGGTGCCAGTGGTATTTTGTAAGTCTTTTTAAACCAATGATTTAGGTCACCATATCTTTAAAATCCCATAACAGTTCATTTACGGCTTTTTTAGAACTCTTAAATATCCCTCTAAAAGCAACAGATATTATGTATGTTTTAATGGCAATCAGAAATGTATCATATATACTTTCATGTTATACTCAAAAAGGTTTCAAACTTTAAGTTCCTTAACGTATTACCTGTTCAAAAGTACTAATGTTATTTTGTTGAAGTCATCTTATGCAATGGCTAAATGAGATCATATTTAAATATAAAACTATATTTTTGTACACATTGTGAGGGCATTGGTTTAGTTATGTGTGTTGTTATGACTGTGAACGTGTTTGTTTTTTATTCCTTTAAAAATTATTGGTATTTAAAGTGCCACATTTAAGGTGTGTTATCTGTCTTGGACGATAGTGGCGCTTGAGGTCACAAAGTGACTGTGGATGAAGGATAAACGAGCTATAATGTAGAGAGCGTCAGTGTGCAGTAGCGAAATATGTCCATAATGCATGCAGTACAGGCGGGGACCAGCAGGGGTCCTCAGTTTTCTCCACGGAGGGCAGAGGTCCAAGCAAGCCAGCTGAAGGTTTGCTTACCTCCCTCTTTCGGCCAGAGCCTAGATAGGCGGGTCCTGGCTCATTTTAGAAAGCAGACAGATGGCAGTATAGCAATGGAGGCTCCCTTTGTCTGCTTCAGGGGAGCGGACCGTCAGGAGCAAGATTTATCACCGCTCTGCCACTCCCCGGTCACTATAGTGACGTCACACTGATGTGTGTACGTGCATTGGCACAGTAGCAAAACACTGATTGCTCACTGAAGAAGCGATGAATCCAGAAGGCTCTGGACAGCACGCACCTCTGTGCTGGTTCACGAGCGGCTGGCGTTCTGCCCCCATCTGATGCTATAACACATGGTGCATTGTGAGAGGGGACAGACAGAGTAATCTGAGTCGTCTTAAGAGAAGTCTGTCCTTTAGTTAAAGGACGCCTCTTCAGATAAAAATAAGAGAAGGGCACTTTAAAGACGGGCCCCTTCGTGCATGAATTCTACTGCGGTGCTACTAAAAATAAATCTGAAAATGCAAGACAAAACCAGTCAAGTTGCCCAAAATCCTGGGCTTGAACTTCCTGCCTCTCTCTGTTTAGCAGGAAGAAGGCTGCATCGCTGCTGGAGGCTTTCCAGCATGAAGATACACTGGACCATCTTGCCATCCACTCTCACTTATTAATTATTGTGTGATAAACATTATATGCACCCATCAACAGATGATGTGTGACTTCTACCTGCTAGCAGCTTTGTTTATGTTCTCACACGTGTAAGATTTGATTTCATGTTTGAATGTTATTTATTAATATGGATATTTCCTGACATGGGAAGAGAAATTGGTTTATAATACTGTGATGTAAACAATTTTTTGTATGGTGAGATTCAATTTCTGATAATTACGATGCACTTTATTCAATGAAAGGACATGGTATATATTGCACTGTGGTGAATGTATTCCTTGCTGAAAATTTATTTTTATTACTGTAAATATAAAACATATCCAAGGGAAAAAGTTGTCAAATAAAATGAATAATGAAGAACTCTGAAAATGTGTTCATGTCTGGCTTGTATTTATCAAGCATCTTTGCCAGCTGTTATTCAGGGCTAATTTTAGATCATCTTTTTTTGTCTGTTATTTTTGTATACTGCAGAGCTGTAAATGGAAGGAACTTAATGTCTGAACACATCCCCCCCCTCTCTCTCTCTCTCCCTCTCTCTCTCTCTCTCTCTCTCACACACACACACACATGCACTACATTACAGTTTCCATTCACAGCAGCACCATTCTCCATCGATTTCAGGAGGTACGGTGAGGCTTGAAAATGCAGAAAGACATGAGGAGGTGGGGTGAAATATGAGGAGGCAGGGTGAGACATGGTTAAACGTGATGAAGGGTGAGTCGTGAGTAGGTGGAGTGAGATGTGAGGAGGCAGAATGCGATATGAGGAGGTGGGGTGAGACGTGAGGAGGCAGGGTGAGAAGTAAGGAGGTGGAGTGAGATGTGAGGAGGCAGAATGAGATATGAGGAGGTGGGGTGAGATGTGAGGAGGCAGGGTGAGAAGTAAGGAGGTGGAGTGAGATGTGCGGAGGCAGGGTGAGACGTGAGGAGGCAGGGTGAGAAGTAAGGAGGCGGAGTGAGATGTGCGGAGGCAGGGTGAGTCTTGTAAGGCTTGAGGTCTCCAAAGCCCCTTCCTGCTTCTCTAAATGCCTTGCACACTGTTTTGATGCTTTACATTTTCTACACTGAGTATTGAAAATTAGTCACCCGTTCATTAGAATGCATCGTTTTTGGTGAATGGAGATGGTAATTTGTTTATTTTGGCGTGGATTTGGACTGTCGACCGTACTGTCTTAAGTGAGACTCGGTTTCTCTGACTTTGTTTGATTTGCCTTAGTAGAGCTTTAAAGAAGGTCAGATCAGTGCAGTACATGGTACAGGATCTAGTACCTCACTGGGAAAGCTAACAGCTTGTACCCATGTGTTGTTATGAAGTGTAAACACTGGTTGGAAAAAAAAGTATAATGATTACGAAATTGTCATTTATTTTTATACAAAAAGGAATAATGGCTCTGGGCCACTTAACCCGAAATACACAGAGGGCCCTCATGTTTCAGGGAAAGTGGGAGATATTTAAAGCTTAATTATGGAACTATGATTAAATCGGCTATTCTGCAGAGTTACTATAAAGTTATAGGACTTTTGAGCGGTGTTTTAATACGGGTGTGGGTTGTGTTAGGAACGCCTCTCTCATTTGCAAGGAATATTCCAGTGGAATGTAAAGTCCCCTTTGGGTTAATTCACCTGACTGTGTCACACGTTTTGTGTAATAATATGTTCCATCTTTTAAGATTGATGAAAAAACTTAATTTAACACCAATGAAAACCATTAAAATGAATGACACATTTGTTTATATTTTTTTTTATATTTGTTTATATTTTTATTTTGTTTCATAGTTTCAAACATAGTGCCAGTTGTTTGAATAAATTGATAAAAATAAACATGAATATGATATTGTAATGTGAATTATTATTGAATGAGAGGCATGACTGAAGGTGAATATGACAGTCCCACTTTACCTGAACACTAATTATTGTTTCTGTACATTTTAAGATCCTCTGATATTTCTCATTTAGATTTTAGGCCAGAAGTAAGTAACATAGATTCTTCTGAATTGTTTACCAGGTTCTATTCTAAATCCATTTACTAACAACCTACTCTGGAGAATGTCATAGTGGTCTGTCCCCATCCTAGGTGGCTCAGGGTCAGGCTGAACCCCGGATGGGACACCAGTCCATTGAAGATCACGTGCACACAAAACATGTGCAAAACATGCAAATGTCACACTGAAAGGTTGGGTTCAAATCCAGCCTCTTGGTTAAAAATGAATCAAACGGTTGTCAGCTGGCTGTAATGAGATTTTCAATTCCAGATAAGTCTGCACACACATTTACACATATGCAAATAATAATAATAATATATTTTATTTAATGGCGCCTTTCATGACAATAAAACATTCCCAAAGTAGACAAACATTAGATGATTAGAAAACACATACACTTAAAGTAAAATAAAATAAAGTACTGTATTAAAGTGAATAAGCAAGTTTAAATAAATAAGTTTTCAGATGGGATTTAAAAGAAGAGAAACAGGTAATACTGCGGATTTCGGGAGGAAGAGAATTCCAAAGACGAGGGACCGCATGACTGAAAGCTCTAAATCCCATAGTGGTCATGCATGCGAGCAGCAGGTATGATCAAAGTGGTAGAGTGAGACGATCTAAGAGTGTGAGTTGGTATGTAAATGCCTAGAAGATCAGAGAGATAAGAAGGAGCAATATTGTGAAGAGCTTTGAAAGTAGTTAATAATATTTTAAAATCAATACGGGACCGAACAGAAAGCCAGTGAAGTCGCTTTAAGATAGGGGTTATACAGTATGTGCACTTGACGGAGTAGCGGTAATAGTACGAGCAGCCGCGTTCTGAACTAACTGAAGCTTGTGCAGGAGCGAGTAGGGAAGACCAGACAAAATAGCATTGCAATAATCAATACGGGATGTAACCAACGCATGCATGTAAGAGTTTATTAACCTTATAAATAGTCTCTAGGGTTTGCAGATTACCCCATCACTTTTGATGTAGCAAATTTTAGGTTTATAATGAAATAATATAGATTCCTTGTGCCAGCATTAGAGTCTGAAAGCATGAGTGTCACACCAGAAGTGTGAGACTTGGCAGCCCTCTAACTAGATCCAAAGTGCAGTGAGATCCATGACTACATTAAAGGGACCTGTAATGTAATCGATCTTAGATGTTTATTAGAGGTATTTCAGGCAGCTTCATTGATCACATATCAGTGCTGTATCGATATTATACCAAAAGTAAAGGTGAGCGTTTGCTTTGCCGGCTCGGGTCAGCTTGGGATATCTTACCTCACATTGTCTCGGAATTTGCAGCGACATCAGAAATGCTGTGCTCATTTTTGGCTAACCTCCCTCTCCTTAGCTCCAAGACTTAATGTACTGTGCAGATATTAGCATGCTGATATGCCATTTACGACGTCCATTAAGCTGCTTTTAGTCAGAATAAGCAAGCTGTTCACTCAATGTAACTATAGATAGTTACAGCCCATCTTCTAATCGCTATATTTAACTATTTAATTTGTGGTTTCAGCTATTTTCGGCTGATGTTTTAGCTAGTGGTGTGCTTTGCCCACAGAGGCAAAGAGAAGGGCCTCTCATAATGTTTGGATAAATGGTGCACATTTTAAACACCACAGCCTCTGCAGTAAGACACGCGGAACCTTATTTATTACACTGCAACTGATTAATTCAAATTTCAGATTAATTAACGATTAAGGGCTTTGGTAGTTATGCTTTTAGAGCAAAACGATCCAAAGTATTGTAAAAAATGCATGCAAAAAAAAAAGTTAGTTAAAACGGTTATAAATCTCTCTGGAGGACAGGGGACTTCTGTACTACTGACTAGCAATGGGAGTTGTGGCCCATGCCACATGCAAAATTAATGCCACTGAAAAGGTTAAAGGTTGCTGCAAGAAATGCAACATTCCACATCAGAAAGGCAGCTACCACATGAGTGAGGCTGGTTGCCGTGACAAAATGCACCGTGTTTCCAAGCCAAGATGGATCTCAAGTTTATTTTCTTTCCCCAAAAATAACTTTTAAAAGTAAAGCGATGGTATTCGCCTACATTAACTACTATTAAAGAACACTGCTGTTAATATATTAAATGTGATACAAATCATTTTCTGAACTCGTTCGTCTAGTTTAGGGTCCCAGAGGGTCTGGACCCTATTGGCACAAGGCAGGGAACAACCCTGGATGGGGTGAAAATCTATTGCTGGGCACACACACACACCATTCGCACCTATGGGCAATATGGTAACTCCATTTTAACCTCAGCAGGTTTTTGGACTGTGGGGGGAACCCAGAGCACCTGGAGGAAACCCTGTGATGACACAGGGAGAGCATGTAAACTCCACACACACGGAGCCATGGAGGAGACTTCAACACTGGTTCCAGAGGTGGGAGCCAACAGTGGTAACGACTGCATCCAAACAGCTTTCAGTACTGATTATATATTTTTGGTTACGTGACGTCTGAGAATTTCTGCAATCTTTGGGCAAGTTCCACAAATATCCCACATTGTTCACGGCCTATTGTAAAAAAAAAAAAACAAATGGAGAATATCAAATTAGCGAACATGAAAAGGCTACTTTACTGTACTACACCGTTAAAATTATGTCTCTTTTTCACAGCAGTAAGTTCTGGTGGCTGAGGTTTTCCAGACCTTCTGCTAATTTCCGGCAGATGTGGCTCTCTGTACGTGGCGCCCCCTGCTGTGGATGCGGCTGACCTCAAACTACACACAATCATACCAGTTAATCCCCCCCTTGGTTTGAGTTCCTGCTCCCAAGCCTGGCACATTTACACCTGCTGACTCAGTGTCCCGGCTTATGATTGTGTGTTATGATCCAATCCCCCAACCTGAATCTGTCAAAGTCTGCCTCTTCCTTTTGGGGCAGAGGGACTGACTTCCTGCTCTGATATTCTTAGAGGCTGCAGAAGAGGCTTCATCAGCCCCAGAGGGACTGCCGGTCAGTCGAGGTCACAGCGCTATGCCGGTCAGGCCAGTAGGGGGCAGCAGTAAACACATACATTTAGATCTAACCCTGAAGTCATCGCTGTAGGCTTCCAGATGTTTCTCTAACTTACTTAAAACAGAAGCAAAGTAAATATTTGACCATCTGTTCATATAAAAGCCCACTCACTCCCCATGTATGTAAATGTAAATATGCCAACCTACACTATATTGCCAAAAGTATTGGGACATCCCCTAAATCATTGAATTCAGGTGTTCCAATCACTTCCATAGCCACAGTTATATAAAATCAAGCACCTATGCATGTAGGCTGCTTCTGCAAACATTTGCAAAAGAATGGGTCACTCTCAGCAGCTCAGTGAATTCAAGTGTGGTATTGTGATAGGATGCCTGTGCAATTAGTACTTTTGTGAAATTTTCTCGCTACTAAATATTCCACAGTCAATTGTTAGTGGTATTATAACAAAGTGGAAGCAATTGGAAACAGCAACTCAACCAGAAAGTGGTCGGTCTCTTCAAGTCATAGAGTGGGGACAGTGCATGCTGAGGCGCACAGTGTGTGGAAGTCACTGTCTGCATGAGTCAATAGTTACAGACCTCAATACTTGCCTGACTGCATTGTGCCAAGTGTAAAGTTTAAAGTTTGGTGGAGGGGGGATTATGATTTAGTTGTTTTTCAGGGGTTGGGCTTAGCCCCTCATTTCTAGCGAAAGGAACTCTTAATGCTGCAGCATTCAAAGCCATTTTGAACAATTTCATGCTCCCAACTTTGTGGGAACAGTTTGGGGATGGCCCCTTCCTGTTCCAACATGACTGCACACCAGTGCACAAAGCAAGGTCCATAAGGATATGGATCAGTGAGTCTGATGTGGAGGAACTTGACTGACCTGCACAGAGCCCTGACCTCAACACAACAGAACACCTTTGGGATGAATTAGAGCGGAGACTGCGAGCCAGGCCTTCTCGTCCAACATCAGTGCCTGACCTCACAAATGGTCTCCTGGAAGAATGGTCAAAAATTCCCATAAACACACACTTTGTGGACAGCCTTCCCAGAAGAGTTGAAGCTGTTATAGCTGCATAGGGTCGGCCAACTACATAGTCTATGTATTAAGAATGGGATGTCATTAAAGTTCATGTGTGTGTAAAGGCAGGTGTCCCAATACTTTTGGCAATATAGTGTATTTCACAGTCATGTAAAAGAATTACACTTTTGTGGAAGAATCACAGTCACAAACAAAATTCCACGGTATTATTGTTTAATTGCGTTTCCAAAGAAAATATGAACAAAAACAGCTCATTGCATTTTTCTTTATTTTTATTAGTAATCAACTGTTTTTCTCACATGCACATACCACTTATTTTTCCTCACATGATAACTGTTATTTATATACCCAAAATATTGTAGAAGCAGTGTTACAAACCTATGTAACAATTATTTGAAAAAACACACAAGTGTCTAAAAATTGCAGGTTGTAGCTAAGCTTGAGTTGTGTTAATATCCCTTTTCCAACTCCTGCTACATGCTGAAATAAAATAAACCACACTGATCCTTTAAAAGGATCCAAACGGACAACTTTGAAGACCACAGAAAAATAGGCGGTGGGCTCACAAATACCCCAGAGACACAACTGCTCAGACAGAGTTAAAATGTTAGTATTGCTGGCAAACAGGCAACCGTATGGTGATTTTAAAACCGTGAGCAGTAATAGAGACTTGCAGAGCCACCACCAAAAAATTCCATCATTCTGAATCTGTGAACGATTACGAAGCCAGGAAATCAGATTTGATGCTCAGCCACTACAACGGGGAAAAAAGCCGATTAGCAAGTGCAAGGAACTCTGTGAATTGAGTTGTATGATACCGTGGCTTGTGAGAAAAATAGAGGTCTGCGCTGCCTCACCTACCCACGCTCCTGCCCTGCAAATAACTCCACACTCAATACAGACATACGCCACCCTTAAGAACACAGTGTCTCTCTTAGTCCTTTGAAAATGTGCCTAAAACCCTCCAATCTTCCCATCATTTACCATCATGATATCTGAGTGCATGTTTGCCCCAGCTTCTCTGGATCCTCTACAGCAGTGTTTC
This sequence comes from Hyperopisus bebe, assembly GCA_026777045.1. Lineage (NCBI taxonomy): Eukaryota > Metazoa > Chordata > Actinopteri > Osteoglossiformes > Mormyridae > Hyperopisus > Hyperopisus bebe. Next base: position 7,470 of record JAODJW010005072.1, on the reverse strand, counting down.
CCAACCCAGTCCTCAATGACCCAAAGACAGTCCACGTTTTTGCTTGATTCTGGGAGGGAGCAAAAACGTGGACTGACTGGCAGGGAGCTGGGAGGGAGCAAAAACATGGACTGTCTGACAGGGAGCTGGGAGGGAGCAAAAACATGGACTGTCTGACAGGGAGCTGGGAGGGAGCAAAAACATGGACTGTCTGACAGGGAGCTGGGAGGGAGCAAAAATGTGGACTGTCTGTGGGACCCAAAAACCAGATTGGGGATCCCTTTGCTACAGCTTATCTTTACTTCAAGGCATCAAACCTGTGATGACTCTCTTCAGACTCCTGAGACACTAACAGTTCTGTTAATGGAATTAATATGGCAATAAGGTTATATAGTAATGCAGTTATACTAACTTGCAACTTAGATTGATGCTGTTACATACTGAGGGACAGTGCTCATTTTTAATGTGTTTAAATTACACCTACATCACCCGGCAAAAATTCATAATCACGTTTCCTAAAATCTCTAAAATTTCCTAAAAACTATTCCAGGATCTACTTTATTAACCGAACATGCAAATTGTTACCGTATTTGCATAGATAGGCTGTTTTTAAATCAAACCCAAATTTTGTATGTTTCGTGGTGCTTCTTTATTCATCAATACTCCATAAACAATGATCGTAATGAATAATCTAAAGTTACTGGGATAATTATATAAAACATTTAATTATGTAAAGTGATTCAAGGGGAGCTCAATGGAAAGAAATCCAAGGGATTTGATCTTGATAGAAGAACTGGTGTAGATTGGTTAGGGGTCAGAGGTCACGGTTATTACAGACAGGGTTAATAAACCCACAGAGGCAGTATTCCTTTCTGTCTCCATAATACACAAGCTCAATGCTACTGTTAGCAGAGCGGCATTAGGTGCAGTGTTGCTATTAATATCATCCCGATGATAAAAAGGTTTTTACAGTGTGTGGTATAAGCAAGTAAACATAACACTGTGAGAGGATGCAGTGATGCTGCATAACCATGTCAATGTACTGCTATAAGAGGAGTTTACAATGATGCTGCATAACCTTGTCAATGTACTGCTATAAGAGGACTTTACAATAATGTTGCATAACCTTGTCAATGAAATCCTGTAGGAGGTCTTTACAGTGATGCTGTATAACCATATCAATGTAACACTGTAAGAGGACTTTACAGTGATACTGTATATCCATGTCAATGTAATGCTGTAAGAGGATGTTACAGTGATGCTGTACAACCATGTCAATGAAACTCTGTAAAAGGACTTTACAGTGATGCTGTATAACTATGTCAATGTAACACCTTAAGAGGACTTTACAGTGATGCTGTATAACCATGTCAATGAAACGCTGTTAGAGGACTTTACAGTGATAATGTATGACAATGTCAATGTAACTCTCTAAGAGGACGTTTCTGTGATGCGGTGTAACCACCTCAATGTAATGCTGCTAGAGGACTTTACAGTGATGCTGTATATCCATGTCAATGTAATGCTGCTAGAGGACTTTACAGTGATGCTGTATAACCATGTCAATGTAATGCTGCTAGAGGACTTTACAGTGATGCTGTATAACCATGTCAATGTAATGCTGCTAGAGGACTTTACAGTGATGCTGTATAACCATGTCAATGTAATGCTGCT